>JALIZF010001002.1:0-117696 GCA_029948255.1 Telmatactis stephensoni | reverse complement strand
TCTGCAGATACCAAGCCATCTCTGTAGGCTGTGGGCTGTCACTTAATTATTATTAATTTATTGATGTTATTATTTGTTACTTATCCATTCAGTTATTTAATTTGTCTACTCACTCATTTGTCTATTTATTCATCCATTCATTTACTTATTTATCCATTTATTTACTCCCTTATTTGTCTAACTAGTACCATCAATTCAAATAATTATACTTGCCATTTCATAAGTTTTTCATTGACACCTATGATAGATAAATATGCAACATGTACAAGACACCTGGTGTGAATTGTTGTGTATTTATTTATCATTCCTATCTAGCTATTGATTATACAAGTAATGTAATTTCCTTACTTTAGCATGTTTATTTATTTATCTTCTAGTATTAGTGCAAACTATTTATGGAGAAAATTATTGAAGTATCAATGGTAACCCTGAAAGGAGGGTTATTTACCCTACTAGAGGGTTACCCTTGAAATTTTTCAAATATCTAGATAGCAATGGTGGTAGATTGTTCCAGGAAATTATTCAGAAAAAGGAGGCAGGAACAGTTGGACAATAACAACAATAGTTGTAAATTTACTGAAAAGCAATGATGATGATGACAAAAAGTCTGTGTCAATCTGCAGCTATTCTAGCCTGGTACTAAGGAAGCATTTTGATAGAGGATTAATATTTAACTGTTTCTTGTTCATATTCTCCTAAAAATTGTAAGTACCTTTTTTCAATAAAGATGATTGCAACTTGGTATGCTGTAGTTTCTGTTCAAAACTGGAAAATATGATCCCATAGAAAGGCGTTTTAAGAAGCAAGGTTCTTTTCTGTTTGTCAAAACATGGACATCAAGCCCGGGGGGAATTCCACTGTAAAAGGATCTGGGATGTTTGTTGTATCTCTTAGGGGTAAAAATCAGGAATTTGATATCTTTTAAGGTTTTAAAATTGGATTTAGAGTTTTAACATTTTTAGGGAATTAAAAGAGCCCACCCTTTTTTTGTATTTCATAAATGTGTGATTAAAAATATCTGAAGCGAAGTATCAAATTTCCATGTAAATAGATTATATTAAATGTAATGATTCACCTGCTAGGATAATCCTAGCACCATGTAAACACCCCTTAATATGCTCAAATAATGAAGTACAAACACTAATAGCACTAATGTATTTAGATATTTTTGGTGGGGTACACTCAGTTGCAGAAAGGTTGTAGTCTACATCTATGCAAATATCTAATGAGATGCAAAACTCAAAATACTGCTTAAATTGGTATGAGATATTGCTTGTATTCAATGCTTGCCAACAGACCTTTTTAGTCTTTCTAAACTCTCACAGGAATAAAAAAACTATATATTTCGGATGTTGTAAGTGCTTATTTTCCAATTGCATGTCATTAGTTATCCTGAATAAATTAGATATTTGTATAAATGTAGACTACAACCTTTCTGCAATCGAGTGTATATCTTAGGGGTAAAAAATCGGACAGCCACGCCCTTAAAAAACTTAACTCTGGTACCTATATCTATATATTATTATTACATACTGTTGGCAAATCCTTCAGTGTTTATAAATCAGGTACGGCTTTCTGTATCCCCCTTCCACCCCCCCCCCCCCCCCCCCACACACACACACACACACTCCCATTTCTACGTTCATGTCTATGAGCTTTGATTCTTAATTTTTTTCGAAATGTTGTGAGAGCCACTCTATGCTTATTAGTGTTAGTGACGTGACTTAGATAATCATAAAAAACATGTCTTGATGCATGAATAAATTGATGGAAAATTTCTTAGTTTGTTTCTTTGTCTCATATTCTATTTGATACGCAACCCGTTGATGGTTTCAGGATGTCGCCTTACTGAAACGACGATCGGCAAGTCTTGTACATCTAAGTTGGATTATTTACACAAATGTTTGCCAAAAATTATTGTGAAATTCATTTGCTCTCGATTCAATTAGACTGGGTATTTATTAGAAATTAATTAGTCAGGCCTCCAACTGGTCATCCTGTATATCCGTAATGAGGGGGACCAAGAGACCATAATACTAAGAGAGCGAAGCTCAGTATTGATGTCTGTGCGATGTTCGTGGCGGCTAAGGCTATTTTTAGTAACTTCGCCAGTCGCGCGCGCAAGGCCCTCAAACAATAGAATTTGCTTTTTGGTGTGCGCGCGGAAAGGGACCGTTTGAATCCCATTGTTTAAGTGCCTTGCGCGCGCGATGGCGAAGTTACTAAAAATAGCCTTAGCCGCCACGAACATGGCACAGACATCAATACTGAGCTTCGTTCTCTTAGTATTATGGTCTCTTGGGGGGACGTAAGGGTTTGTGATGTTTAGCCGATTTCATCCTTGGTTTTAGAGTTTTTGCGTTGCGTAACCAACATTCAAAACTCAAAAAACAAATTAATAAGATGAATTAAAATACGTAAGTTTTACGTTTTAAATCCACATCCTGCACAAATTTTGTTGAGTTAATCGGTGATGAATCCTCCCTGCAATTTTCGATTGATCAATTCAACCAAATCGTATAGGAGCTGTTGTCTGTCTTGTCTGTTGTCTTACTTGTCTTAGAGTGATTCCAAGAAAGACTGTGAAATAAAAATTGATGTAATAGTCTAATAGACAAAAGAAAACCGAATGGAAATGAGGTCCACTATTACCTAAAGTATCCTATTTTTTAGAATCACGCTACTCGAGAATTGATATTAATTTGATTTAATTCAATTTAATTTACTCTTAGATTCGTCATTGTTAATGTGGCAAAGCCGATCATTGATTGTATTGTTAATAAGCAATGTTATTTTTTTCTGTATTCTTATTCAGCTACATGTAGCTTCTTTCCAGTGTAGAATGTTTCGAAAACTCTTATATTCTAGCTAGTAGCTAGCCTAGAGTATGTTTCTTTAAAGATAACACTACATCCGGACTGCACGGGGTGCTTTTCTAGCTAGAATATCTCACTTTGGTGTGAAAACTTGGACTTACGAGGGAGGGATTGTCTGTAGCCAATGAAATCTCGGCATTTCTTGTTAATTAGTTACATTTCCTGAAGACTGAATTCTGTTTGATTACAAATCAAATACTTTATGGTTGGGTCGGTCATGTCTAAGACTAAGAAAGCTAAAAATCATAACTACAAGGGACGTAGTTCAAACGTTCTCAGATTCGAAACAAGTGGTGGTGACGAGGAGGGAACAAACGAGTTTTTGTCTAGAGATTTGGCTGCCGGGCAGTCTCTTGCGGCGAAGAATCGCGGCAAGTCTTTAGATGACAGAACGCTGCGTCTGTACGAAACGAGGACTTATATGTTTAGAGGAATTTGCTCAATCCCAAGGAGATGATGCCATTCTCTTTGGAGAAAATAAACGGCCATTCATGGCAGTTACGGTTATGACGTTTTTGCGTAAGTACTTCATTACATCTTTAAAGTATTTGATATTTATAGTCGATTTGATTGGAACCGCCCACGTGGTCAATCAAGGTTACTACTCTTGTAAATTGTTGCTGTATTATAAAATTACGTTGTTAATTTGTCATTTCGATCATGTATCAGCTAGCTGCTTCAGTGTGAGACATCATTATTTCCAAAAAAAAATACTTCTTTAAAAGAATTTAGACAGACATGCAACCATTTAATACTATCAGGATTTCTAGCCTTGATCTATAATGGACTTCATTGACATGCCACAATAAGCTGCAGCTGGCTTTTTCTAATCTGGTATTTTCACTATACTTTACATCCACAGAAAAGAATGTGAGAGAAAAGGAAAAAAACTTGGTTCTTTGGTGTGTGAAGGCCTCACTCCGCCGTGTATCAATGGCTACAATCTGCTTTCCGCTACTGGTTTAACACCTTCGGACACAGTGGCCCATACAAGGAGGAAATTATAAAAGAGAACGGCAATATTGTAGCCATTGTTCCAAGTGGCAATCCAATGGAATCTTCTGGTACGCTGATGCTTTGTTATGATAGATCATTTTAAAATGCAGAGACAGACACATGTACTGTTACCCCATCATTTTATGTTCCAAATCGAATCTAATTATCATTACTGGTTATCTTTACAGGAGTAAAGACTACAATCAAACAATTGATCCGCAGAGCAAAACGTCCCTCGGGAAAGGATTCAAGAAAAGGGAGAAAGCCCTATGAACCCAAAAAAGCCCCTCCCTTTTCTCTTGAAGATCTGTTACGAATGCGTAGTTATTGCATGCAATCGATTGAGGTGAGAGGTTTAAACCTGTTTCCCAACTTAACAATTAAATAAGCTCTATTTGATTAGAACACGTATTACCGACTATAAACGTTGTAACTGCAGTCAGCTTATAATACTGAGAAATAAAAGGTTCTGCTCTGACGGACGAAACTGTTTTTTGGAAGGGACATATCGTTTTTAGTATGTTGATGAAGGTTACAGTACCGAAACCGAAACGTCCTTTTAAAGAATATTGTACCTGAGTCACAGAAAAATCTTTTATTTCTTGACTTATTATATACTAGATTGTCTTGTTGTTGCTAACTTTTGCTCGGACCTATTATTTTACTTTATATTTGCAACTGAGTTAAAAAAACCTTCGTTCTACCCACTATATAAAACTTAATAAAAATTAACGTTACAGTTTTCCATTTACTTTTTAAATTAAAGGGCCTGCGTGGTATATGGCTGTGGACCATAACCCTTTTTTCATTTGCATTGTTTCTTCGTGGGGAAGAGCCTCTACGATTGAAAGTGAAACATTTGAAGCTACCGGATAATTATGACGGTAGGTATATGGTCATGCATGGCTTTTGTATTGCTAAGTAAGCTAGCATTTGCACAAAATTTCGAAAACAACATTTTAAAATTATCGCGTTCGAAATTATTTGCAGTTAATTCAAGAAAAATCCCACAAAGGATAGACGTAAAAATCCCGTGGTCAAAAGCCGACAGAAAAGCCAAAGGTATAATGACTGAAGTAGTCCATTGCTAAGTTATTATGCATCCGCTTGTAAGCGGAACGAATGCAAATATAATGCGGGAATGTTTGATTGTTATCATGTTTTAATTGATAAAGCTTTTTTAATCAGACAAGTTCTTTATATTCTGTCTAGGTGTAATGTTAACTTTGTGGTCAAATCCGTTGGATGTACGTCTGTGTCCAGTGTCGGCGCTGGTAGCATGGTTACTGTTATCAGGTTAATACAAATTCACTTGAAATGAATGAAGAAAAGAAAAATTGCTATCTAACCATGCCTGACTGTTCTTTCATGGACGACAGAAAATCACACTAGAGTGATTTTCACCGGACTGTGAAATAGTTACTAAGCTAATAGACTCTAGTAGACTCTGCACCCATTGTTTTCTTTTGTGACAATACAACTATTAGACACTATTAAACACTGACTATTAATAATTGTTTCACAGTCCGATGAAAATCACTCTACCAAAATTCTTTGTTTCCCATTGTTTAAACAATGCTATTTTTTATACTATTTAGTTAGTAACTTTAGTTAGTAACTGTTTTCTGTTTAGTGTTTGCCCTCTAGAGTGATTGCACGTGGAATTGTATTTGATAAATAGAGTGGTTTTCATTAACCGGTGAAACTGACGCACTTAATTAAGTGTATCACTCTTTAATACACCCTGATTCCATTGTTTTATATTGTTGTTATTGGACTATCATACTTTAACTAATACACTTTGTTTCACGGGTTAGAGTGATTTTAGAGTAATTGAAAGAATAGTCGGGCTAATAGTTAGTAGTAGACTGTAAAATCCATTGTTTTATTTTGTTCTTTATCGTGTAGTACAAGGCTAAATAGTCATTTTTCTTCCACAGACGACGGAAAATCACTCTAATCGGACTGTGAAATACTAACTAGCTATTATTGTATAGCAGTCAAAATTCAACAAAAGAAAACAATGGAATTGTGATCTACGTACTAGTGTATATTAGCTTAGTAACTATGCCAAGCAGGGTATCTACCACTGAGACGAACTTTTTTAATTTGTGTAATGAATTTCAAGTGTAAACGATTGTTACTGAATATCCTGGTTCCAGAGGCTATTTTTTGTATTTCGTAATTTTTTTCTTTTGTATTTTTCTTATTTTTGTTCTTTGTATATAAGAAAAAAAAGAAGAAGAAGAAGAAAAAAAAAACTCTGGGACCAGGGTAGTTACTTAAAGCACGCGTATATGAATTCATTTCAGGAATAAGAAAGGGTAATATTTTTCCACGAGTAGCTAAGAACAACGTCCAGATTTTGTCAAGATCAAAACATGGTGTGTGTAGTTACAGGAAGACCTTCAGCCAGGTAATCTCGTCAATCAATTTGAAAAAAAAAAAAAAAAATAACAAGTGGGGGGGGGGGGGGGGGGGGGGGGGGGGGGGGAAACGTCAGATCTGCCTCTTTAATTCATTCTCTAAAACAACCACTAAAACCAGTTACAAAACAACCATTCTATATCACTTCAATAAATTGGGGAGCAGTGAACCTATAGCTAAACTTTAAATATTGTTCGAGCGGCTAGCATCTCATCGGTCACGCTCGTATTTCATGATCAATTACCATATAAGGGAAAAAAAAGAAAATCATAGATTTTCAGTTTTGCCTGCATGCCACATCTGTCTTAATTTGAATCCCGGATTTGAATTAGGTGTATACACAATACACTCGATTATTGTGGGATACAATATACAAATATCTAATAAGCTGCCTAGAGTGGTTCGGTGGCACGAGTCAAGTTCGAGCCCGAGTCAAACACGAGTCACGAGCCAATTTCGAGCCAAGCTCGAGCCAAGTTCAAAATCATATATTTTGCTCCATAATGTATTACTTTTAAGTTAAAACTTCTAATCGGTTTCGAGGAAATGTCCAATCCAAAACTTCGCCGCTTCCCTTGCATATGGCGCGATGATCATCACAAGGCCTCAAGGGGCCTCAATCTACAAAATTTTACAAAACCTTTCCATTCCGTGTCTTTCTGTGTCATTATATTTATTTCCTCCAATGGAATATACTCAACTACGAACTGCTGGATCATTTTTGAAGCATTTACTGACCTGGTTTCGCCGAATCTTCACGTAGGGAAGAAGCATGTGACAGTTGAGGTGGACTGGTAATGAGCAACCTTGGATGACGGGATGCCTGTGGCCGTCAGTAGATATTTTTTTCTTTTGTTTATTTATAATAATACCTTTAAAGAAATATGTCCAACATGTCCATTGGACACCAATGGATTGATTTCTTCTTTTATTTTCGGTATTTTTACGTTTTCCTTGTCGTCTGTTGACCGAACTCGAACCTAATGTTTTGGGATCCCTGTGTCATTCAAAATGGTGACATTTCCTACGTGAAGATTTGGCGAAACCAGGTCAGTTAATGCTTCAAAAATGATCCAGCAGTCCGTAGTTGAGTATATTCCATTGGATGAAATAAATATAATGACAAAGAAAGACACGGAATGGAAAGGTTTTGTAAAATTTTGTAGATTGAGGCCCCTTGAGGCCTTGTGATGATCATCGCGCCATATGCAAGGGAAGCGGCGAAGTTTTGGATTGGACATTTCCTCGAAACCGATTAGAAGTTTAACTTAAAAGTAATACATTATGGAGCAAAATATATGATTTTGAACTTGGCTCGAGCTTGGCTCGAAATTGGCTCGTGACTCGTGTTTGACTCGGGCTCGAACTTGACTCGTGCCACCGAACTACTCAGCTGCCTAACCCAAAATACTGCTTAAAACGTGCGCGTTTCTTCCATCAGCAATGATATCCCAGAATATATTTTTAGTCTTTCTAACCTCTCCAAGGTATTTTGGCTGTTGTGAGTGCTTATTTACAAATGCATTTCATCAGATATAGCCAATTGAAGAAACGTTGTCGGGTCTAAAAAACATAGAAGAAGCTGAGACCGAAATGGGGCATGGGATGTCGATAATAGTATTTTGATGTATTTATTTGCGCTGCAACCGATAAAAAGTCAAAGACAAATGGCCCACCAAAGTCCTGCATACGCTGTTGACATTTTGCATTGAAAGCAAAGCATAAATATATATAATAAATCAGAATATTATTCGCATCCCAAGCACCATTTCGGTCTCAGCTTCTATGTTCTATGTTTTTAGACCCAACAACGTTTCTTCAACAGACTATATACTGACTAAATTAGGTATCTGTATAATTATTGTATACAACAATAACAATAACAGGGTAAAAGTGCTCATTTCTTTCATTTCATTGTCAATATTTGTACAGATGTGCCAGCACCTTTTCTCCAAACACTACACAACCCATTCCATCAGGCGTTCTGCTGCACAGTGGGCTGCTCGCTGCGGAGCAGACGATAGTACCATAAAAAGGGCAGGAAGGTGGTAAGTTTCAGGATTGCTCCAAAAATAAGATAACAAATAGGGCCAGTACCCAAAAATTAATCAAATTTTTTTGTGACCATGCATCTTGCAAATATTAAATATATATAATATCAAAAATAACAGTTGCGTTGAGTAAAGGACCATGATCAATAACATGTATTCATTCACGAATCTTACACATGAAAAATTGACTTGTTCACTATCCTGATGCATCTCCACTCTACTGAATTGAAAATGTGAAGTAGTCGGCCCTGGGAAAGTAATTTCCTCCCCTCCCCACCGAATATGAAAATTGTCTGTGCAAACACCCCCCTCCCACTGACGACTAAATCCTCCCTCTCCCCATTCTATGGAACCCCCCTGAAGTTGAAGATTGCCCTGCTACTGAAACACCTCGCTTGGGGCCTTGATGCCTCCCCTCCAAAAGGGAGATTTTGAGCAACTTACAGCTCATGATAGCATCTAGGGTTAAAGACAACATGATGACATTGTTTTGTTTGCATTTATCACAGGAAATCGAATACATTCGAGCTTTACACGCAAGACTCAAGAGCAGAGATGATAAAGCAACATCATGATGGAAATTCTGTGAAAGATCACAAAAAGTGGATGTTCAAGCCATTAAGATAGTCACAAGGGAACATCTCTCTGGCAACACTCCTCCTTGAATAGGCCAATAATCAAATTTCCTTTTTCTGTATGCATATTGCTGGTTTTCAATCATTCCCTTGAGAATCAAAATATAAAAGAGTGGCAGCCATGTTGGTTGAACGAACAAGAGGCACTAATGAGCAATCTTTTGTTGAAGTTCAACCAAGATGGCCGCCGTGACGTCAATTGAAAGCCAGCAATATATTGAGCAATCTTTATAGTAGATTATCTAACTTTCTTGATGACATGTTGATGTATGAAAAGGTGACATGCACTAAAAAGGATGCCAAGGACAACATTTATTGTTGACAATCTACTGTTCCTTACATTTCGAGAGCTATATATACATATTTGACATTCAATCAATCATTGGAAATAAAAAACCTTGTCCTTGGTATTTCATCAAAGGTCTTAAATGTCCATGGAACACCTTGCACTTCATTTTCATAATAAATCTTGATGAAGCCTCAACAGTAACAACCAATTATACAATTTCAATTTGAAATGTGCAGATCAAAGAACTGCAACCATAAAATTCCTTAAGTCTGTATTATTTCAAATTTTTTTTAAAGGTACTAAATAATACTAAACCCCTAAAGGCTGATGTCCTCTCTGGGATCTCAAAAACTCGGTGACAATCTTAACTTTAGTTTAGCTTACCAAGGTAAAAGAGTCTATTCAGTCTCTGTATTGAACATTTACATATTAAAGTGAGTAAATTTAGTTATCTATTAAGGTGATGTCACCCAGTACAGTGAAACCAAGCTCTTTATTGGTGGCTATTTACAAGAGAATGTATGTCAATCCATAAGACTTTCTATCTTAATTTTAATAAAATTACATGAGACGTCTACAGTGTGTTGTTCATGCTTTCTTCTAACCTCTGAATGAGTTTCAGAGAAATTGATTGATTTTTAATTGCTCACCCTAGCGTTAAAAATTGACGATTTTCTCTGAAACTCACTCAGAGGTTAGAGGAAAGCATGAACAACACACTGTACATGTAGATGTCTCGTGTAATTTTATTAAAATAGGATAGAAATTATTTTGAGTCTTATGGAGTGACATACATTCTCCTGTAAATAGCCCCTAGTAATGAGTTTGCGCTACCGTACCTGTGGTGAAACCCGAAGACATGCCAGCATGCCAGATCAGAGTCCAATGTACCAGAACAATATTTTTGTGTGTGTTGTTGATTTAGTTTATATAGGGGAAACACTCTTGAATGAACAAATTTATGAAAAGGAACATATTTACCAGAGAAAGAAGACAGAAAGAAAGCATTTACATTGCAATTTTCGCCATGATTCCTCAAGCTATTTTCATTTGTTATCAAAGTTAGGTGTAATCATTTTAAATTAATTTACTTGATATCACCTGTTCAACACTGTTACACAACAGACTCTCTGTAGAACGCCATTGGGTACTCTGAGGTTGATACACCTATTTCAATAAACGTTGTGGGTATCAAGCCTACACGACTCACCAGAAAGGGAGTATGGGAAGAAATTACTAAAGTTATAAAACAGCTTAAAACCTCAAAAATTCCACACGATTACTCAAATTCAGCTTGCTCTGACCTTATACACTAAAGAACTTCACTTACTGATGCTAAAGTCAATACCAAAGCTGAAAAGAGAGTGAAGTTTTGCTACTACCCATACTCCTTTTCGGTCTAGTCGCGTGGGCTTGAGACCTCTCGTACGACAACCTTTTTTAAATAGGACGGTGTATATCCATGGTTACTTAGTGGCTATTTGAAAATTCTTGATATCATAAATACGATTAAAAAATTCGGGAATATGAAAACCTCTGCTTCAAACTTATCTTCTTTTTCGCAATCTTTTCTTGATTGGTTCTGGTTCTGTTTCTTCTGGTTCTGGTTCTGTTTCTTCTGGTTCTGGTTCTGTTTCTTCTGGTTCTGGTTCTTCTGTTTCTGTTTCTGTTTCTATTGGTTGAGGATCAATAACGGAGTCATCTGGTGATGTTCTCTGTGGTCTATCACAAATCACACGGGCTGTTAATAGTTCTTGAGGAATTTCGATGGAGAGTTCATCTCTACATGTTGGACATGGAGAACAACATTTGTGGCAGAGTGGGATGTTAGTCGACCAAGGCATGGTAGCAGGTTCAGCCACGTAGGTGTTGCTCTCCGACTTGAACGCTTTTCGCCGCCATTGGTCCTGGCACCAGGCAATGATCTCCTTAGTTACGTTTTCTCCCACTTGCCACTGGCCCGTTGCATCCCGTACTTCTTGCTTGTTCATCATGTCCCGAAGGTGTGAGAACGCTGGCATCTGCAGAAGCTTACACATAAATGCCGCAACCACTGCGTGCATCTGCCACGTAAATGGAGGATGTCGCTTTTTCACGGTGTGGCCTGACATCAAAATAAATTGCCATACAGCAATATCATATAGTGGACGCAAGAAAGCAATAGGATTCGATTTCGGCATACTTTCAAGACAGATTATTGAAAAGATTTCTTTTCCGTGTGATGCAACTGTGATGCACGTTGGTGGTTGCTGACAACTTCGGTTTTCCCAGAAGTCTCTACGATTTAGCGCGACCACAGGGAGCCCAAGCTCGATATTTGCATATTCATAGTAAATGTATGTGGCGATAAATCATCCTCCTTTTTTCAACATTTTGCAACAATCATGTCTTTTTTTTACATAGATCTCTTAAGTTTGCCGCTTTCGTCCTTGTGGCTGAGTTTTAGCGCCATTTGAACGTTTTTGACGAAAATACCCCTGAAAGATAAAGAAGAGCTTGGGCTCCCTGTGGCGCGACGCGCGCTGTTGTTTAGGTTGCGCTTCGCTCATTGCCCACGTGCACGTACTATATCGCTTCTGTCTCTTTCTTGCATGCTGCTCTTTTGTTGTTAGTAATTATTTGACGAAAATGAATCCTTCATCTTCTCACGTGGTAAGTGAAACTTCATCCAAAAAAGCGTTACCAGAGAGCGTCAGCGGGCTGCTTGAAGTAGCGATATATTCTTTTGGCTGCCAGGTTGGATTGAGGAGTTTTCATAAGGTCAGAGGTGATCCAATCCTTGAAGGAATTTGTTCGTTTTTTGGTCGCCTGCTGGAAAATTCAAGGCCACAAACTCTTAAAGAGTTCGAAAAAATAACTGAACCAAGATTGGGTGGCTGGAAACCAGGACAGTCACCATCAAAGCAGTTGTTGTCGCTGGTTTCCTCGCGTCTTAAGACGCTGAAGACAGATGGTAAAATCCGAGAAGATGGCCGTCAGAATGTCCCATCTCAGATGGTGTTTAAGGAGCAAAGTGTTACTGACGACGATGTTCTAAAGACGAGAAAATGGCCAAAGTGCTGGCGTTGTGGAAATATTTGTCAGTTTTGTTTGAAGAAGAAAGAGGGCTTCCAAAATTTTGGTGATTTTCGCGCCGAGTAAGTATGTGAGTTCCGTTATAGGATGCAATGTTTAATACGTTTTCCCCAATTTGTATTTCAATCCAAGCCATAGACAAACAGACCCTGAGAGGAGAAGAAGAAATTACTCTTAGCAATACCTTACAATTGCCCTATCGCATAATGACGTCACAGTTTGTTTACATGGGGATAGATGCTCAGACACAGTGGAAATTGGGACCTATTAATATTCCTTTTCGAATTAGAACTTCAATGTATCGAGTTTTGATATATATCATGTATCAGTGATTGCTCATCTGCATTTTATTTGATATGCAATCACTCTGATCCCCTCTGGCGACCATAATCCTTAGCGTCAAAACTATAGAATGTTTTGGTGTGACGTCATTATGCGATAGGGCAATTATTGCAAAAAGTAGTTTTTGAGGAATTAGCTTTGCATTTTCATGGTTTTACCACAGGTATCCCAGAATGAGGAATGATTAGGGAGAGTTCATAATTTATGTAGTGTGGAGGCTATGACGATTTTAGATTTTTTCACTCTTGAGTTCTTGACCCCCCCTCCATTATTTAGTGTGTTTTTATCCTGCCCCCCCCCCCCCTTTTGGATATCCATCTACCATAATCCTCCCCCCCAATTGGATATCCATCTACCATGGGTAAAATACCATGACCCCCCTCCCTGTCCACTACTTTCACTTAAAAACCTCTAAAATACTTAGACAGGTCATTAAAATTGTGCAAAAATTAAATATCTGTTTTTAAGGTAGCTCACTATAGTTTCAAAGATCATTATACCAATGGTAAAAAGTGGATAATATACTGCTTCTAATTTATACTTTGACAACCGTACAGCCAACCATATGACAGACCATGAATCAGGGAACCGTTTGATATGAAACTCATTGCTCGAAAGGTTGCTATAGCAACGTGACATCAGCATTAAGGAAGGTCATTGTTTCAATAAAATCAGTAAAAATGCAAGTTTTCTACGGTGAACTTTTTTAAAACTCACAAAATCTATTTTCCACATTATCATACAGCCACTATCAAAAGTTAGCTAACTTCCTGACATCAGATTTTTCTTAATTTAGAAAAACCGAAATTTGACAATATCTCATATTCTGATGTCCAGAATATTTTTAAAATCGACCATACAATCAGAAATTAAGCAAAGTTTCATATTATTTTAAAAAAATCAACTTTTACCGTGGAAACTCGAGCAATTAGAATTTAATTGGTAAAAAGGGACCTTTTTATGGAAGCTGTAGCATTGCTATGATAACATCCATGGGATCATGGCCCTTACAACAAATCCTAAAACTCATAATCTTCAATATAATTGGTCTATAAGCTGTCAATATGCAAACAAACTTGATTTTAATCATGACTTTTTCATTTAGTATCAGTATCCACTATAACTATAGGGAGCCTCCTTAAAACTGCAAATATTAAATTATAAGTTGATGAAACAAGTTCATAATAATGAAAAGAAATTCACTACAGTCTTCAAAACTGTCATAGAAATCCAATGACAGTTCAAATTTGAATTTTACTAAAACCAAAAGTGACAGCAGTAATGACACTGAACTTATTTTTTCTTTGTCGCAACTGAAAAGGTTAAAAAACCTTGCTGCATGTAATAATTTGCTGTGCTCCCTTATATTTAGCCAGTATCAGTATGTGTGCTGTCCCTTGTGTACTGGTCTGAATAACCCACCAAAATGTTTGTATTGTGTGTATAAAATATATTGTTCACTAACATCATCACTGTTTTTAGTACCAATATCCCATTTTTGGAAGTCTTAGAAGGCATGATTGAAGAAGAGTCACTTAATCTGACTGATGAAGAAGAAGAAGAAGAAGAATGTGACATGCCATTGACCAATGGACCTACATTCAGAGACTTGATGGACATGAATTTCCCAGAGAGTGACACTGAGACATCATCACAGGAAGATTAGTTGTTAAAAATCTGGTTGCCGTTTCTCAAAAGACCCAATAACTTTACGGACCCATTAACTAAACCAAAAATAAAGGTTATCACTTCTGTAAAGTTATCCGGCCTTTTGAGAGGTTTTATGTATATAAACTTTTTAGTAACCTTCACTCATAAATTCTTTACATTCATGATTTGTTCCTGTTATGTGGTGAGAAGTGTCAGTCTTGATAGTTTATGCCCACTATTTTTCATTATCTTATTTTAGCAAATGCATAAAGTCTGCCTTTTGGTTTAGAGTGGTTTTCATTAACCTGTGAAAGTGTATTAGTTAAGATGTGTCAAATAACAAAATAACACAATGGAATCAGGGTTTATTAAAGAGTGATACACTTAAGTGTGTTTCACCGGTTAATGAAAACCACTCTAATAGTTATAGCAGCTTTATTTTATTCATTTGTAACTTGCTCTCCTAAGTATTTCTGTTTTTTCAACAATAATAGTGCTGAAAATGTCCTGTTTTTCCTAAATTGCTACTGTGATCTTCCTCTGTTGCATTTATTTTACTACACTCTTACCACATGTTGACATGGAAAGATATTCTCTAACTGTTATAGAGTATCCATTGTAAGCAGAAAATTTTTTAAATTCTTTACACATATGTGTATAGAAAAATATGTATAGTAGGTTTTTCTAATTGCTTATACAGTGAATTTCAAATTATTGCTTTCTGAGGCAGATGTATTAGATATAGTTACAGTTAAGCCAACAAAGGTGGGAGGGTAGGTGTATATTTTCTGTACAAACAAATACTGTCTAGTTGCAAAAAGCATTCAAATATATTTCAGAAATATTGTTTAATTACATATGCATAGACTGTTTGAGGACAATGTGATTGTAGTACGCTCATGGTGATGTCATGTAGTGGGGGTGTAAAAGCTATAGTGTCTCTCAATTTGTGGACACTTAATTAAGCAAAAAAGTTATTACTAATTATAACATGGCTACAATCTTGCGAGCGCTCTAACTGGCCAAAAAGCTATGCCCATGGGCTGCACTGCGCGCGCACTATCTTCGTTATCGTCTTTTTCAAATCGTTCGTTTCTAAGATGGCAGCACATATAACGCGCGCTCTGATTAGCTCAAAAACCTATGAACTATTTCCCAATGGGCTGCACGGCTCCGTCTTTAACGTTCTAGGCTCTGTTATAAATCAATTAGACAACAAAGCCGCTTACCCATTGCCCGCGCTCCTAATTAGAGCTAATTGTATTCTGTGTCTGAACCGCACAATTGCATTTACGTAGTCTCTGTGAACAAGCATATCTCAGCTTTTGCCCGGCTCGCGCTTTGAGCTCGAATATTTGAAAATGATTAGTGAAATAATAATATACATGAAAAAATTACTCGATTCTGATTGGTCAAGAACAGTGCAATTCAAGTGTAACAGTGCAGAAGAGCTGTATAATACAGTGCAAAATAACATTTTAATTTATAATTTCAAAGTCGCATTAAGATCAATTTTTCCTTATACTGCTATTGTAAAAAACACGTGCGAATTAATTCCAAATTCAACTCGAAACAGTATGATTACCTATACGAACAGTTATCATGTCAATGACACGTAATTGAGATTCGTAAATACTGATCGGTCCCTACATTTTATTTTCTCTCTCTCTCTCTCTCTCTCTCTCTCTCTCTCTCTCTCTCTCTCTCTCTCTCTCTCTCTCTCTTACACTAACCGTATAAGACATACTTTCCCAAAGCTGTACTTTCTAAATGTTTGTTGTTGGTTTTATATAATTGCTAATCAGTTTGACGTGTCTAAGGTTTGACTCGCTACGCTCGCAAAAAGGATAACCATAATATATGTTGTTTTAGTCTTTCAAAATTTGATGACTTGCTAAAGCCCTACGATGTTAGTTTAGAAAGGGGTTTGAGGAAGTTACGCCCTCATCAATTAATGTGTTTTGCACCCCTTTTCCACCACCATCCCTGTCACTTTGTTAGTTTATAGCCCAGTGTTCCAATACCACAGTTCGCGTTGACGCAATCTGTGGTTTATGTGGTCAAGCCTATAGCCCAGTGTTCCAATACCACAGTTCGCGTTGACGCAATCTGTGGTTTATGTGGTCAAGCCTATAGCCCAGTGTTCCAATACCACAGTTCGCGTTGACGCAATCTGTGGTTTATGTGGTCAAGCCTATAAGCCCAGTGTTCCAATACCACAGTTCGCGTTGACGCAATCTGTGGTTTATGTGGTCAAGCCTATAGCCCAGTGTTCCGATACCACAGTTCGCGTTGACGCAATCTGTGGTTTATGTGGTCAAGCCCAGTGTTCCGATACCACAGTTCGCGTTGACGCAATCTGTGGTTTATGTGGTCAAGCCTATCCGATACCACAGTTCGCGTTGACGCAATCTGTGGTTTATGTGGTCAAGCCTATAGCCCAGTGTTCCGATACCACAGTTCGCGTTGACGCAATCTGTGGTTTATGTGGTCAAGCCTATAGCCCAGTGTTCCAATACCACAGTTCGCGTTGACGCAATCTGTGGTTTATGTGGTCAAGCCTATAGCCCAGTGTTCCAATACCACAGTTCGCGTTGACGCAATCTGTGGTTTATGTGGTCAAGCCTATAAGCCCAGTGTTCCAATACCACAGTTCGCGTTGACGCAATCTGTGGTTTATGTGGTCAAGCCTATAGCCCAGTGTTCCGATACCACAGTTCGCGTTGACGCAATCTGTGGTTTATGTGGTCAAGCCCAGTGTTCCGATACCACAGTTCGCGTTGACGCAATCTGTGGTTTATGTGGTCAAGCCTATCCGATACCACAGTTCGCGTTGACGCAATCTGTGGTTTATGTGGTCAAGCCTATAGCCCAGTGTTCCGATACCACAGTTCGCGTTGACGCAATCTGTGGTTTATGTGGTCAAGCCGCCCAGTGTTCCAATACCACAGTTCGCGTTGACGCAATCTGTGGTTTATGTGGTCAAGCCTATAAGCCCAGTGTTCCAAGCCCAGTGTTCCGATACCACAGTTCGCGTTGACGCAATCTGTGGTTTATGTGGTCAAGCCCAGTGTTCCGATACCACAGTTCGCGTTGACGCAATCTGTGGTTTGTGCAGACGGGATTGCAGCAGCACGAAATGTGACAATCAGCACTAACCTTAGTTTATGTGATTAATGTAGAATTTTTGCCTAGGGTTCCAATACCACAGTTCGCGTTGACGCAATCTGTGGTCTATATAACCCTGTGTTCCAATACCACAGTTCGCGTTGACGCAATCTGTGGTCTATATAACCCTGTGTACCAATACCACAGTTCGCGTTGACGCAATCTGTGGTTTATATAACCCTGTGTACCAATACCACAGTTCGCGTTGACGCAATCTGTGGTTTATATAGCCCTGTGTTCCGATACCACAGTTCGCGTTGACGCAATATGTGGTTTATGTGGTCGAGCTACCCAGGTTCCGATACCACAGTTCGCGTTGACGCAATCTGTGGTTTATGTGGTCAAGCCTATAGCCCTGTGTTCCAATACCACAGTTCGCGTTGACGCAATCTGTGGTTTATGTGGTCAAGCCTATAGCCCAGTGTTCCGATACCACAGTTCGCGTTGACGCAATCTGTGGTTTATGTGGTTATAGCCCAGTGTTCCAATACCACAGTTCGCGTTGACGCAATCTGTGGTTTATGTGGTCAAGCCTATAGCCCAGTGTTCCGATACCACAGTTCGCGTTGACGCAATCTGTGGTTTATGTGGTTATAGCCCAGTGTTCCGATACCACAGTTCGCGTTGACGCAATCTGTGGTTTGTGCAGACGGGATTGCAGCAGCACGAAATGTGACAATCAGCACTAACCTTAGTTTATGTGATTAATGTAGAATTTTTGCCTAGGGTTTCGAGCCACAGTTCGCGTTGACGCAATCTGTGGTCTATATAACCCTGTGTTCCAATACCACAGTTCGCGTTGACGCAATCTGTGGTCTATATAACCCTGTGTTCCAATACCACAGTTCGCGTTGACGCAATCTGTGGTCTATATAACCCTGTGTACCAATACCACAGTTCGCGTTGACGCAATCTGTGGTTTATATAACCCTGTGTACCAATACCACAGTTCGCGTTGACGCAATCTGTGGTTTATATAGCCCTGTGTTCCGATACCACAGTTCGCGTTGACGCAATATGTGGTTTATGTGGTCGAGCTACCCAGGTTCCGATACCACAGTTCGCGTTGACGCAATCTGTGGTTTATGTGGTCAAGCCTATAGCCCTGTGTTCCAATACCACAGTTCGCGTTGACGCAATCTGTGGTTTATGTGGTCAAGCCTATAGCCCAGTGTTCCGATACCACAGTTCGCGTTGACGCAATCTGTGGTTTATGTGGTCAAGCCTATAGCCCAGTGTTCCGATACCACAGTTCGCGTTGACGCAATCTGTGGTTTATGTGGTTATAGCCCAGTGTTCCAATACCACAGTTCGCGTTGACGCAATCTGTGGTTTATGTGGTCAAGCCTATATAGCCCAGTGTTCCGATACCACAGTTCGCGTTGACGCAATCTGTGGTTTATGTGGTCAAGCCTATAGCCCAGTGTTCCAATACCACAGTTCGCGTTGACGCAATCTGTGGTTTATGCTTTATTTTTTGTCTCAGATAATAGGCCCATTAAAAACTCAACATATACAGTTTTTTTTAAATTACCGAACATAAATCGAAATATGATTATTTATATTGAAACTTTACGCCGGTCATCTGTTGTTCGTCATGACATCTGTATAAGTTAATGAATTTTTCAAAATTTGACTCCCCGTTTCATAAGCTTTAATATGGCATATCATATTAATATAACCTTTTTGGCGATTAGGCCTTTCAAACTATAAGAAGCTACTTTAAGCTTGCGCATGCCTCATCAGTACATATCTCTCTACGGGCTAGACTACTTGTGTTATCTGCAAAGGATGTCGGGGGCAACAAATTTCTCCAATATGCACTGAAGTGTACAAAGAGACGCACATATAAACCGTATATCGTTCAAGGTTAAGGTCAATTTTAAGTGTTACAGTGTTCCCAAATTAGAGTGATCGCACTTTACCCGTGAAAAAGTACACAATATACGTACTTTGTACTAAAAAATAGATAATCCTTTGTTTTGCATTGTTTAATAGTGCTATTTTGCATTATTTTGCTAGTACAATTTCATGGATTATGTGCGATCACTCTAGTGCGCAAGCAAGATTATGTTTACGGTTTGGGCTTCCTTTCTCGAGTTCTCATTAGCGAACGCTTTCTCCTGTTCCGATGGTGGTCGCTTACGAGAGAGTCAACTGTATTTATATCACCATGCAGGAATACAAATCATTGGGGAAATCAATTAGGCCATTCTAATGGGCAGACCTTAAATTCATCATTCTAAAATACACGGCTGTGAAAGAAGCAAATAGCTTGTGTGATATCCATTGTTTTGCTTTTAATAAACGATTCATAGAGTGCTCGCACTTAATGCGTGAAACAAATAGTAATAATTACTACTAAATAGTGTTGATTAGACAATAGGAAACAAAGGAATTTGCATAACTTATCACCTATTTTGTAATATTTATGTTGCACGGATTTAGTGCGAGCACTCTACTACTACTACTACAAAAATAATGTAATTATGCAAAAATATGCTTTAGGATAAACGGAAAAAACACGAAACACAAACAGTCTTGTGATTCAATACTTTTGAAGTAAATAAAATTTTACAGTCTTTTAGCTCTTGGGAAGGGGAAGGAACAAAAAATTCAGCAAACTACTAAACAGACATAATATTTTGCTCACTTCCTTTTGTACAGAATATAACTGTTAAAACAGGCATTCATTTCTTTTTGGTCAAGGTTTTATAAAGTTTGCCTGGCTTTGTTTCTTCATATTCTTCTTGGACACTCTTTTCATCAAAGTTTTTCTTTTTAAACACTTCATATATTGTCTTCCTCTGATTAAAAATTGAAGAATGATTTTCCTTCTTGTTGTATGTTCTCATCTTAGTTGTCCACTCAGAAAGTGGAGGACAGTCAGTGGCTCCAACTTCCCAAGTTTTCTTCACATCTTGTAAAGTTCTTACATTTCTTGGGATATGGAGACTTTGCAGCCATTGATCAACAGACTTCCCATTCCCATACTTTATGTACACAGACTGAGTGTGAGGATCCAGTGCAGTATCTGTATGAGATGATGAAGGCACAGGTGGTGGAAAGTGTGGTGTGGTGGTGATAGTGTGGGATGACTGTGGTAATGAAGGGTGTGGTGTGGTGGTGGTAGTGTGGGATGACTGTGGCAATGAAGGGTGTGGCATAGTGGTGATAGTGTGGGATGACTGTGGTAATGAAGGGTGTGGTGTGGTGATGATAGTGTGAGATGACTGTGGTAATGAAGGGTGTGGTGTGGTGGTGATAGTGTGGGATGACTGTGGTAATGAAGGGTGTGGTGTGGTGGTGATAGTGTGGGATGACTGTGGCAATGAAGGGTGTGGCATAGTGGTGATAGTGTGGGATGACTGTGGCAATGAAGGGTGTGGCATGGTGATAGTGTGGGATGACTGTGGCAATGAAGGGTGTGGCATGGTGATAGTGTGGGATGACTGTGGTAATGAAGGGTGTGGTGTGGTGGTGATAGAGTGAGATGACTGTGGTAATGAAGGGTGTGGTGTGGTGGTGATAGTGTGGGATGACTGTGGTAATGAAGGGTGTGGTGTGGTGGTGATAGTGTGGGATAACTGTGGTAATGAAGGGTGTGGTGTGGTGGTGATAGTGTGGGATGACTGTGGCAATGAAGGGTGTGGCATAGTGGCGATAGTGTGGGATGACTGTGGTAATGAAGGGTGTGGCATGGTGATAGTGTGAGATGACTGTGGCAATGAAGGGTGTGGCATGGTGATAGTGTGGGATGACTGTGGTAATGAAGGGTGTGGTGTGGTGGTGATAGTGTGGGATGACTGTGGTAATGAAGGGTGTGGTGTGGTGGTGATAGTGTGGGATGACTGTGGCAATGAAGGGTGTGGTGTGGTGGTGATGATATTGTGGGATGACTGTGGCAATGAAGGGTGTGGTGTGGTGGTGATAGAGTGAGATGACTGTGGCAATGAATGGTGTGGTGTGGTGGTGATAGTGTGGGATGACTGTGGTAATGAAGGGTGTGGTGTGGTGGTGATAGTGTGGGATGACTGTGGTAATGAAGGGTGTGGTGTGGTGGTGATAGTGTGGGATGACTGTGGTAATGAAGGGTGTGGTGTGGTGGTAACGCTGTGTGATGACTGTGGCAACGAGACATGTGTTTCAGTGTTTTGATACATTGACACAAAGAGAGAGGACCAGAATGCGATTTGTCCAGCAACATATTCTGCTGATTGTTGGCTTGCATGTTCTTGCTGGTTTGGGCGGAAATTTTCTAATTTTGAAGAGATCTCTTGTAGAGTGTTTAATATCTCAGCTTGTTCTGATGATGCTGATGATGCTGATGGAAGTGCTGCTAAATGTGATGTTCCATTTGAAGGTTTGGGATGGATTAATCCTGTCAGTGACTGGAAAGTTTCTGCGAGTCCCCTCACTGACATATCTTGACCAATTATCCCCGCAACCTCTTCTTTTTCTAGAATGTTATCTAAGAATTGGCTCACTTCAGTATCCTAAAAAGAAAACAAAATGCTTATCTTAACAAGATACACCAAGAGGCTAGTCAAATCATGGTAAATCTTCAATTTTTTATCATCATTTTCTTTCCTTCCCCTGAAAAGGCCATTATTGCAGATTCCTGTTTAATATTTTTTTGGCCATTATCATAATATAAGTTTTAAAAAATCTTTTTGAGCCTGAATTGTTCATTCAATAAATATAAATGTAAATCACTTTTAAAATTGAGTTTGAATAAAAAAATGAAACACTGTGAAAATCACGGTCAGAACTTGAAGTGGGCAGTGATTGGTTTAAAAAATCAATGGTCTTTTGAAAATGGCCACAGAAAACATTAAATCCAAATGTTTAACATAAAAAGGTTCAACATCTTTACCACAGTTCTGTGACTGTAACATGAACATCAACTCCACATGATGGCTAGTGGCCAATCAGTCAAATTTGACTGACTTCAATATTTAGAGTTGATTGGTTAGAATGTTTATATTTTGATCATGTTTCATTAGACATACACTGTACATAATTACTGTATTTATACTACACTATAGCTCACCCCATCTTCATCACTGCTGGCATAACCACGCATATCATTGGAATCACTGCCTGAATCAGAGTCATGAGAGTCCTGTGAAAAAAAACCCTGCATATATTTAGTTCATCCAAAACTTGGCCATGTGACAAAAATTCAAAATATCAGCTTTAACTACCAGTCAACATCCAGGTACTTAGTAGTATTGATTCAAAATATAAATCAATCCATGACTATTTCAATCAAACTTAAAGTAATAAAAAGTCATGTGCTCTTGCCATTTTAAAAACTAAAAGATGCATTAACACTCTACTGGTTTCCTCTAACACTAAAATGACCTTTTATTTAAAATTGGAACAGGACCAAAGTCTGAGGCAATTGTTCAAAATAAAATAACCTTTTCAAAGCATAATACAGTGGTAGGTTCTTCATCTGCTCATACTCACACTCACTACATTTACAATTTTAAATACAATGCTCTGACAACTAGCATGTATACAATTTGTCTGCGCATGTCTGTGTTTTGGGCTTGAAATTCATTTGCATGTCAAATGCAAGAAATTTTATGTTGACACGGAATATTTGGCTGGCTATCTCGTTCTTCAAAATTATGTCCAACTACCGAAATACTGAGACAACTAAAACATGAGCAGTCTGCCTACCGCTAGTGCGCTGTGGATAATTATCCAGATCGAAGGCACTCCAGATGGGAAAATATCACGCGTCAAAGTCAGTAGAAAGTTGTGAGAAGGACCAGAACTCCGCACTTTCGAGTAATATTGTGGGCGCTAAATTTATATGTAAGGTACGTTAAGCAGTGGAAGCCATTAACAACAAGTTACTGTGTAGATTAGACCCGATAAGGGTATTTTAGACTCCATCGATCGTTCAATAATTAGCCATGTTTACTGGAATGTCGTACTTTTTCGCTCAAAATTCTTGCAATTCACTTTCAAAATTTGACATCTTAGACTGCGCTCCCCAGCAAATTTATTTAGTAATTCGCTTTTTCCACGTTTCTTTCTTGCAAAACTGAGCTTTTTTAGTCCAAACTCGTGGTCCCTACATGTGATCTAAAGTATTTTTGTGAACGTGTTTCCAAGCACGTTGTTTGCATGCAAATTTCAGCGATGAATTTATTGCTCTTTCATGAAGTATAAAACGCTGCTTCATACGGCACAAACTGTATGCCTCACCATGTATAAAAATAGGTCATTAACTTCTAGATAAATGTTGCAGATTATAAAATATAGGCTATACCGAAATATATCAATTTTAACAAGGCTTGAACCCGGCTGTAAACATTGCTTGAAATCACATGGAGGGACCAGGAGTTTCCTCCAAGAAAGCTCTGTTTTACAAGAACGAAGCATGGAAAAAGTGTATTATTAAATAATTTTGCTGGGGGGCGCCGTCAAAGATGTAAAATTTTCAGAATGAATTGCAAGAATTTTGCGCGAAAAAGTACGAGATTCCAGTAAACATGGCTAATTATTCAACAATCAATGAAGTACAGAGTACTCTTATTGGATCCAATTCACACAGTATCATGTTGGTAATGACATCCATTACTAAATTTACCTTATACATGAATTCAACGCCAGCATTATAACTCGAAAGTGCAGAGTTCTGGTCCTTCTCACAACTTTCTACTGACTTTGACGCGTGATATTTTCCCATCTGGAGTGCCTTCGATCTGGATAATTATCCACAGCGCACTAGCGGTAGGCAGACTGCTCATGTTTTAGTTGTCTCAGTATTTCGGTAGTTGAACATAATTTTGAAGAACGAGATAGCCAGCCAAATATTCTGTGTCAACATAAAATTTCTTGCATTCGATATGCAAATGAATTTCAAGCCCAAAACACAGACATGCGCAGACAAATTGTATACATGCTCTGACAACTAACATTTACATTTTTGAGGGAGGAAAAAGCTGGGGGGGAAAACAACAGAGCAACACAACAACAAATCAAACAAACTCAGTTCACTTATGATCAAGCACCCGAGTGACCACTGCTCTCACCCAGGGATTGAAATAATGGCTGCTGGGAGGCCGGACATGATGATAATAATATAACCTAAGAAATTTCTGCAATTTGATTGGCTGAGAGGAGTGGTATTTTTATGTGAAAATTACAGTTTCCATGGCAACTGCTTGCCAAAAAGAAAATGGCTGCCAGATAAGGAAGCTTTCTCCCGCTAAAAAGAAGTGATATAATCATATAAACAAGTCAAAAAGCTCTAAATGAAAGAAAGATGGGTTTTTGATATTTATGAAAAGCTTTTTGCTTTTGTTTTTTGACTTTTTTTCTGGAAAGAAAAATGATCAAGCATAGAGACACATAAAGTAAGACTTAAAACTTAAGACTTGTAGTTAAAATAGCAGAGCAGAGCAGAGTGTAAGCAATTCAACTTCATGACTGTTTTTGATCTATAGCAGAAATTTCAGAACATGTTTAGTTTATGACTACTACCAAAACTTCCTTATTGACAGACACTTGTATTATGATTCTCCATTTCCCTGCTATTATCCTAGTAATGTAGTATGAAATCCTGCCAAAAATCAATCTGTCACTACAACATTCAACTTCATGCTCCAACATTGAAGTTTAGCTTGCAACTTTCAAAACCTCATCCCTCAAAATTCAACTTCAGTTTATCAACATTCATGATTAGGACGCAACTTTCAACACCTCATTCGTCAACCTTCAACTTCATTTATCAACTTTAAAGTTAAGCTCTCAACTTTCAAATCCTCATCCTCCAAACAAGTTCATGTTTGTTAAGTTTGAAGTTTAGCATCGTGTTGTGTGCCAACACCGCCAAAAAGTAACAAATGTCTGTATGATGTAATCACTACCCCAGAAACCCGGCTTTGTTGTTCCAAATTTCTTATGGTGGTAGTAGCAACTAGTGAGGTATAGAGCGGTTCTCGTACGAGTGGGAAACTGACCGTACTGTACCGTGACCGTGTCAGTACCGTAATGTCTATAAAACCATATCGAAATTCCGGCCGTAACCGTACCATGCATTGACCGTAACTGGTAAGGTCAGTTTCCCACTCATACGAAAAGCGCTCTATTGAGTTACTGCTGAGAACCGTATTGTTGATGGTATCAACAATATCGGGCTGAATATCTAGGCAGTAGATTTGGGAGTAGCACATTCGACTAGTAGGATATTCGGATTAACGTGATTTTGATGTCATAGATTGCTGCTGACCTAAGCAGTAGTATCCTTTGCAGCCGTTTCTTACGGTGTTGTTACCTGCGGATCGATTGTGTATTTTTCATAATTTCTGGTTATTCTGTAACTGGTCACGATCGCAGTACACGTACACAGTGTCTGTCTCAGGTCATTCCAAAGTTATATAAACTCCCTGAGTGCAAGTAGCCATAAGCTACATATTTTGAGGCTATAAGAGCATCGGCGGTGGACGTTTTCAGTTTGTTTTCGTGCTTTTGTCTAAAGCGAGGTTTTGAAAGTTGTAAGTTTACTCAATGTTGGAGCATGAAGTTGAATTTTGGAGTGAGAGATTGATTTTTGGCGGGATCTGAACGCCATAGGCTTGTAGTGATATTTGGCATAAATAACACCAGTGATATTTCAAAATTGTTTTAAGCTTAAATTACTATTGAAGAGACTGAAACGCGAAGACACGAAGCATTTCTTGATATTCTATATCAAGAAACGCTTCGTGTCTTCTCGTTTCAGTATTCGTCGCCAAGTTCATCGGCCTTTTAAACCTAAACAAAGATTACTCACTTTTATTTCACTCTCGATTGCTTTTTACCACGAATAAAAAATTCCAAACACGGAGTATTTAGGCCCTCCCTGTTCAAAACAAAACGCAAGTCGATGCAAGTTTGCGTTCACTATAAAATCGTCGAGCGGTGTTGGACGAGCACATGGCAACGTGTCCGTCTGAGACAACTACGAAAATGTGAAAATAATCGGTCAAGATTCAGAGTCCTTGTTGAATATCATTTCAGCCCAACATGCTATTTCAGCTACTTAAGACAAAAACATAAGCTTAAGCTTAATCAATGAAGGAAATATAGTAAGACTTTTTTCACAACCCAAACGACGTCTGCACACAACCCAATTCAAATGTTAACTTACACTTTCCGAGGTATCTGTGTCTGCCACGCGAGAACTTGACGGTTCGTTTGAAAATTCCATAAGCAAATGTCCTACCAAAAGTACCAAAACACTACAAACGCTCTTCCAACTTTACTAGCTCGATCGACAACAGACGACTAGACAACGCGAATGCTTGGCAACCAGGCCAAACTCAAATGTAGGAAAGTGACGTCACTGGTAGGAATCGTAGGATTCCTACAGCCATATATGGAAGTGCCAAAGAGGGACATAATATTTTTTCGATTTCGAGATGCGTCCGCTAATTATTTTTTTTAATACCTGATAATGGAGATTTCAGCTGAGACATAAAGCACTAATTATATTCTTGACAGGGGTCCTTTTTTATCAGTAGCCAGTTGAAATCTCGATTTTTTTCATGGATGATGAAAATGTCATCAAAATATCCTTGGAATGCAGGGCTTGGAATGATTGGAATGACGTCATGGAGAGCTTGGAATGATTGGAATGACGTCGTGCGTCGAGCATGATCAGCTGTATTTTTTATAAACTTATGCTAGGATAGCAACAGCGCAGCACATGGTAAATTGGGATTTGCGATTTGTGAAGGATTTTCGATTTGTGAAGGATATTCGATTTGTCAAGGATCAGCTTGTAAGTTAGGTAAGAAAATTATTATATCCAATCCAACATTTTATATTCGTGGAAGTATTGATCAAAGTCACGTACGTTTTTAGGATAGCAACAGCGCAGTCACATGGTCAATTGGGATTTGCGATTTGTCAAGGATATCCGATTTGTCAAGGATCAGCTTGTAAGTTAGGTAAGAAAATTATTATGTCAAATCCAACATTTTATATTCGTGGAAGTATTGATCAAAGTCACGTACGTTTTAGTAGTATTTCTAGAGGAAAACAATGTTGCTTTATGAGTTTTTCAGCACTCTTATTTGCACAAGTCCATCACGTTTGAGAATGGAGTCATTCTACTGTTGACCAGATCCTAATCGATGGCGATAGAATGTATTTGAATGTTCTTGAAAGAGGAGAAATTCCAGATGCTGTAACGATTTCATTGAACTATCTACCAAAGTCTTCTTGGTCTTCCCCTATCAATCGGCTGTCAAATATGTCCTTGCAGACGACAACAATACAATCACCGAGTGTGGTGACAAATTCTGATCGACCCACTATTACAGTGGGTGAAAATTCTCATCGTGATAAGTGATAAATATTTACAAATCACATATGACAATATTAATAACGTGGTAACTGATCTTCAGATCATGGATTGATATGTTTAAGTTTAAGTTTAAGAAAGTTTATGAAACTTTATTCAAAAACGCTTTCATAGAAATCGTTGAAGCTGAGTAAGAGTGTAGAACTTGATCCAGATTTTATGAACCAATAAATGCGGTTTTGTACAAAACTCTAGTTTTTCCAAAAAATCAGGTTTATGAAAATCGCCATGCCGCGACTATAAATTATTGAAAACTCCAATCAAAATGATTTAAACGTCAAAAGAAACTTTAATCTATCTCTAGACTTGTTGTGGAATTTTCTTTTGAAATTAGGTTTTTTGACGCGACGCATTTTGCGATCAAACAGCGGAGGTGCGCCTCAAACAAAACCCAGTCGAGCCACCTTAAGTATTCTAAGTACTAACAATAATAGCGAGAATTAGCATAACAATAGATATCCCATCATGCAATGCTCCGTATATTAGTTCGCGCACATGCCTTGAGTCATTCACATCTACAACACCGTCCAGAGAGTTACCAGCAAAAAGTTTAAGCTCGCAACGCGTCATGGCAGATGCTAACCAACGTCCCGTAGATGCTGGAGCCGTCCCTTTACCACAGGCGGCCGATGAAGGCGCAGCGGTGCCACAGCAAGTTCCCCAGCAAGTTCCCCAGCAAATTCCCCAGCAAGTTCCTCAGCAAGTTCCCCAAGAGCAAGTCCAGGGCGGCCAGAACCCACCGTTGGTTAATGCTTTACCACCGTTGGAGGTATATATTGAGTTAGCTTTTAATGTTCGCTTTCCTTAGTTTTACTGCGAGTGCTTATTATTGCCGTTTGTACTATAGTTTTAGTTCTTTCCGATGGGCCAGATTTAGAGTGTGTTATAGGTTGTTTTGTGTGCATATGAAGTGTTGTAGCAGGCCAACAGGGGCGCCCAAGTTTCTTTTACCATGTACAAGGTTTTGCAAGCAGTGTTATTGCCCTCATTCTTGCCTAAGATTAGCAGACTTTTTACTAGTTTCCCCGTTGCACATTGTACCAACTTAGGCAGTATGCAAATTTCTACAAAAATCTTAAGTTGTTTTCCCTTGTGGCCCCAAATCTAACATAGTTTATATTTCTTGTTCACTCACGCGCAAATTGTTACTACGTAAAAGTTCCTTCTAAAAGACCTTAAGTCAAGGGAGGCGAGCCAGGTTGGAGTCTACCGCTCGTTTTAGTGGTTATTTTTTTACTGTGTAACGGAGGAGGATTCGAGCCGGGTTGGAGTCTACCGCTCGATTTAGTGGATATCTTAATTGTGTTACAGAGGAGTATTTGAGCCGGGTTGGAGTCTACCGCTCAATTGAATGAATGTTTACTGTGTGTGGCAGTACGTGTTGAGCCGGGTTGGAGTCTACCGCTCGATTTTGTAATATTTGAACTGTTTAGCAGAGGACATTTTGGGCCATGTTGGAGTCTACCGCTCGATCTAATGAATGCCTTACCCCTTTTATCCTAACACGAACCTTCTATGCCCTTTTCAGCGTGCACCTACCCTAGAAGAGAGACTTAAAATATTAGAAGAACAGGGGAAGAGTAACTCTGTTGCCACGGCCCTACAAGCTCTACACCGTACCCTCGACAAAGCGAGGTTTGACCCTGATGATGCGATAGCGGATCTGGAAACGCTAGTTAGAGTGGCGAAAGTCAACAGTGACCAGAAAGCGAGAGAGTACGAATGTATTCTGGATGAAGTGCAGAAGTATAAGCTCCTCCCCCCCACCGCCCTCAAAGACCTGTTCGTCACCTTGGTGGGCGATCCAGTCAAAGGGAAAGTCCTCGAGAAGGCCAGCAAGGTGTTAAAAAATATCAAAATGGCCACAGGGATCCCTGGCTCCTCACACGAGAGACCGGTCGCACTTATGGACGTTCCTGTGGATGGGCAAGCTGGATGGAACTCAAGTCAGGCAGGAGGCGGGCGTGGCGGCCAGCGTTTTGCGCAAAGCCACCCCTACGGGCGCCGCCCGAACTATAGGCGGCTAAAGTGTCTCGTTTGTGATTCTACTGAACACTTGTTCAGACAATGTCCTCACAAAAAGCGTTAGCCAGACTATGTATGCTATGGCAATGATTGTTAAATGATTACTAATAAAACGTGGACATATAAGTTGAGTCTCTAGTCATCACATATTTCTTTTACTGGCCAACTGGTAGGTCGGTTGTCAGCCTGAAAAAGGAGGAAAATCTCTCCCCCCGGTTTTGCTGGGTCAGGCTGCCATACCCTCCTCCAGGAGGTTCGGGTCCTTCCGGGTATAACCATACAGCAATATTGGTTGCATAAGTTATAGTTTCCGCATACCGTGTCACGTGACACGCCTACTCGTGTTTTATAAAGGGTCAGCTTTTGTCTGTTGTTTCTCTTCAGGATCAGTACGCATTCGACCCTTACGTAAGAGCTGACCCCTGTAGGAAGACACCTAAGTGGATCACTGCGGACCTGAACCCCCTGGAGTCCCTAGAGGGTATGGCAGCCCCACCCTGCGACTTCGAATTCTGTGACAGGGGTCAACCCAAGTCACCCTTTTAACCATAATAATTAACTCGAGAATACACGTGTATAGTAATGATATTTGAGACATTGATTTTGACCCGAGAGCGTTGTTCACGCCAGATAGTTTAACGATCAAGACTCACAGAAATCTACTGAACAAGGTACTTTTATTATTGATATTTTATGATTTGATTTAGATAAAGTAGTATACAACTAGAATTTATAAGTACTGATTGTTGTAATATCCAAATAATCATTGAATTTTGTGATCGCGTATATTTTGATTATATTGTAAACACATTTGTAATCGTCAATTATGTTAAGATTCGACATTTGTGATTCAATTTCAGCCAGGAGTTTGTTTATGCTCTAGTAAAAGTAGTTCAGAATGAAACGAATAAAGAATACTTCATAGAACGCTTTGATCGAGCCACAGTAAAACTCGTTCACGAAATATACTCACTGAGAACACAAGGTGATACCTGAGACATCGCACGTGCTTTAGTTGTAAGCATCAGATAACAGAAACCGGATCAGTTGGATCCAGAATAATCGGTACTTATGGACTCGGAATCGGAACTTATGGACTCGAAATCGGAAACCTCGGAATCAGAACACTCGAAATCGGAACACTCGAAATCGGAATACTCGAAATCGGAAACCAGGAATATGGAAAACACGGACTTGAATTATCGAAAATCACAATCAATGGAATCGGATCATGCAGAAACGGAAGTTCGGAAAGCACGAAACAGAGTTCTAACTGAAAAGGGTTCAGCATACCTCAGTGCCATAAAGGAAGGGAACTATCTCAAGGCACTCAAGAGTTTACAAGGAAATAGCAAGCAAGCCATAGAGAATGTTTCAGATATTAGGACACTTGTTAAACTGAAAGCGAAAATCGAACAGCAACTGGCAACCCTTGAACGAGCCATGTGCGAATATGTAGAGCTTTTACCCGAACTAAGAAGACAAGAGGTATTAGACATTGGATCTCAGAATTTGGAAAGCGCAGACGAATTAAGACAGTGGATTGGAGAGAAAATAAACCTATTAGAAGCAGACAAAGCTCGCTCGTACCGCTCCAGAAGCTCGAAGCTCAGTCGTCAGACGAAGGGGTCGACCGCAACCAACTCTTCACAGGCGTTAAGAATGAAAGCAATAGCTAAGTTAGCAAAACAAGAGATAAGCCTAAAGTACGGCAAGATTGAATCCCAAGCTAAGATAGAAATGGAACAGAGAAGATGCGAGATGGAAGAAATTCAAAGGGAAAGAGACTACGAGATAGCCAAGGCGGAAGTAGATGCATTTAGTAAGATGGAGGAAACAAGTGTTTTAAGTGTTGACGTATTAGAGAACAGACCCACAAATGAGCAAGACCTGGAAGAGCGTGTTAGCAAATATCTCTCTTCTCTGCAGGCCAACATGTCCATCGATGACACCATCGTAGCACCACCTGACAACGACAACGAGGTTGAAAGGGAAATGTCACGACAGCACATCCAACCGCGCACTTCCACAGCAAATCCCTTCAAGGCAGATCTACACGTCCATCAACCTACAAACGGCTCCATTTCTAATCACTGTAAAGAGATTCACAACCAAGTAAAATTACAGCAATTCATTCCGTCTCGTACGTCTACAACAAATCCATTTAAGGCAGCACCTGAAGCAACTCTGCCTACACACAGTACCTCGATGAATCCATTTACGAAAGACACGGAAGATTCACCAGAACCGCACCAAAACTTCGCCTGGATTTGGCAGCACGATTTCATTTCTCAGCTATCAACGCCAACAAAGGAATACAACACTGGTTCCACTATCAAGACAACAAAGGACCAACAAATACCTGTGGAACAAGACAATATCAAGCTGGTAGGAGAGACAGCCCAACGACCGCAAGGGTCAGTGGATCAAGAAAGTGCTAAGGTAGTTGATGAAACAGTACAGACAGTAAAGCAGCACTCAACACCATTCGTAAAAGACAAACTTGGAATAATCGACAAAACGGAGATTCGACAGCCATTATCTTTGGAACACCAAGACATCACTCAAGTAATTGCTGAGACGGTGCAAACTACTCGTATCCCACCACCAAGTCTAACAGTTTTTAGTGGCAATCCCATTGAGTGGCCAGCCTGGAAGACTGCCTTTGAGGCTGTTATAGAACGTCGCGTCGTGAGCCCAAGTGAGAGAATCCTTTACCTGTTACAATATCTTGCTGGTCAACCAAGAAAGATTGTGGAAGGATATCAATTCGTTTCATCACCGAACTCCTACGAACAAGCAAAGAAGACCTTAGAAAAACGGTTTGGTCACCCATCTGTTGTAGCTGGTGCCTTCCGCAAGAAACTTGAATGCTGGGAAAGGATAAGCCCAAGAGATGCTAACGGCCTTAGAGATTATGCCGACTTCCTGAAGACATGTCTCCTAGCAATGCAGACAGTCGACGACTTGGAATCTCTAAGCAAAGAGCACGAGAACAAGAAGCTGCTCAAGACGTTGCCATCTTGGACTCACCCTAAATGGGGTTCAAAGGTGCGCAATTTCCAGATAAAGCACGGAGACAACAACTTTCCTCCCTTTGCAGAATTCGTGAACTTTGTGACTGACATAGCTGACATTCAATGTCTGCCTGTGTTATCTAACCTTGAAACAAGCAGCCATCCTTCAGACAGAAAGGACAAAACAGGGAAGGCACGTCCAGTGAATTATCGTGCCCATGGTTCTAGAGCCCTAGCAACTACTATACAAGAAGAAAAAACGACTCAAAGTGGTGGTGGAGGCAACGCTTGCCTTTGGTGCAAGGGTCCTCATGATTTAGATTCTTGCCAAGAGTTCAGGAAACGGTCCATCAGCACTAAGAAACAGTTCATAATAAGAAGAGGTTTGTGTCTTCAATGCCTAGAGCGGGGCCATATGGCGAAGGAAAACAAGTGTACAAAGAAACGTTTCTGTGAAATATGCAAGAAGGAACATCTGAGCTGTCTCCATCAAAACAGCGACGAAGCTAACGCCCAGAAGAAACAGCCTGGGGGAAGACCGCAAGAAAATGGTGGCACCTCACACTGCACGCACGTGTGTAGCATCGATGGTCAACAATCCGGCCAAGATCAAAGCCTTATTGTACCGGTATGGATATCAAGTCTTGACAACCCAGCGACCGAGAAATTGACATACGCATTAATCGATTGTCAGTCTAACGCCACATTCATTACTGATAATTTAGTTCAAGAACTGAACACCACGGGAGTGGATACTCACCTGTTACTCTCAACCATGCACGCAGAAAATGAAGTCATAGAGTGTCGCAAAGTCGGAAACCTTGCAGTTCAAAATCTCGATCGCAGCATTAATATTCAGTTACCCAAGGTCTTTACCAGAGGAACTATTCCCTACAGCAGTTCGCAGATACCCAAACCAGAAGTGGCCATGCAATGGGACCACCTCAAGTGCATAGCCACCAAGATAATGCCGTACAGACCTGATATAGAAGTCGGATTGCTGATTGGTACGAATTGCCCGAAGGCTATTAAACCAAGGCAGATCATTCCTGGAAAGGATAACGACCCTTATGGAATCAAAATCGACTTGGGTTGGGCTATTGTAGGAAGAGTGTGTAAGACCCCTGCAGAAGACACCGCTGAGGACAAGGCAATGACAAACAAGGTTGTCATAACGCCGAAGATTATTCCAGAAGATAAACATGAAATTCAACAGACCTCACATTTTGGCACAGAAACACGTGCAAAGGAATTGATTACTCCAATGAATGTAAGAGAAATGTTCGAGGTCGACTTTCACGAAAGAAAGGGACATTCACTATCTCAGCAAGACCGACAGTTCATGGATCTGATGGAGAAGAGCATCCAACGAAGACCTGATGGACACTACGAAATGCCATTGCCACTAATCGACCCTACATTTCAGTTTCCAGACAACAAAGGTCAAGCCATGAGGAGACTTATGCATTTGAAATCTCGATTCATGAAAGACATACGTTTTTACAAGGACTATGTCGAGTTCATGAACAAAATAACTGGTGAATGCGCAGAGAAAGTAGAAGTAGATGATAACGGCAAGTCAAAGAGCAATCCTGGAAAAATAAACTACGTACCCCATCACGGCGTATATCATCCAAAGAAAGACAAGATAAGAGTCGTGTTCGATTGTAGTGCACAGTCTCAGGGAGTTTCCTTGAACCAGAACTTGATGCAAGGTCCAGACCTGACCAACAGTTTGGTGGGAGTACTTTGTCGCTTCAGAGAAGAGTCCGTAGCTATTGCTTGTGATGTCGAAGGAATGTTCCATCAGTTCTTCGTCGAAGAGAAAGACAGGGATCTGCTTAGATTCTTGTGGTGGGAAAACGGTGATTACGAGAAGGATCCTGTAGAGTATCGCATGAAGGTCCACCTCTTTGGCGCCACGTCGTCACCTGGGTGCGCCAACTTCGCTTTCAAGAAGGCAGCAGATGATGGTGAAGCAGAGTTCGGTCCGGAAGTGGCGAATTTCGTCAAGAAGGATTTCTACGTAGATGATGGCCTGAAGTCTGTGAAGGATCCTTCTGAGGCAAGAGAGCTGATTGGAAACACCCAGGCGTTGTGCGCCAAAGCAGGATTAAGGCTACACAAGTTTGCTAGCAACTCCAAGGAAGTCATCCTCTCAATACCACCCGAAGACAGAGCGAAGGGCTTCCAAGACCTTGATCTTCGTTGTGACTCGCTACCCATTGAAAGAACGCTAGGTGTTACGTGGTGCGTAGAGACAGACAGTTTCCAATTCAGAATAGTCGTCCAAGATCGCCCCCTTACAAGAAGAGGAGTCCTATCAACAGTGAGCTCTGTCTACGACCCACTAGGGTTCGTATCACCCTTAATCCTTGTTGGGAAGCAGATACTACAAGACCTGTGCCGCGAAAACGTTGACTGGGACGATCCTATTCCCGACCACCTGAGATCAAGATGGCAACAATGGAGAAATGAACTACATCAACTCGAACAGATCAAGATTCAAAGATGTTTCAAGCCCAAGGACTTTGGTGAGGTAAAGACCTCAGAACTTCATCATTTTTCCGACGCTAGCCTCGAGGGCTATGGCCAGTGCAGCTACATACGTTTGAAGAATTTACAAGGCCGCATCCACTGCTCGTTCGCTATGGGAAAGGCAAGAGTAACCCCCCTGAAGCCGGTGACAGTACCTAGGCTAGAGCTGACCGCAGCCTTAGTATCGGCGCGTATTGCAGACACGTTAAAGAATGAGCTGACGTACAAGGACATCAAAGATGTATTTTGGACAGACAGCCAAGTCACTCTAGGGTACATTAACAATCCAGCTAGACGATTCCATATCTTTGTCGCAAATCATGTACAAGAGATCCATAACCTCAGCAGCACAGATCAATGGCATTATGTTAACACGGAGTCTAACCCTGCAGACGCCGCCTCAAGAGGCCTTACAGCTCACCAGCTTCAAGACTCAAACTGGCTCAGTGGCCCAGACTTCCTGTGGAGCGACGATGTTGACAAGTTTTGTTCTCAGCAGAAGACGTTCTCTAGTGACCCATCGGACCCAGAAGTGAAGAGAACAATGACAACTCAAGCAAGCGAAGACGTCTCAAGTCACTCAGAGAACAATCATCTAGACACCTTCTCTGACTGGCACAGAGCTAAACGGATTATAGCTTATTGTTTGCGTTTCGTGAAGATCCTGAAGAGCAGATTGAAGTCTAGTAAAGGCAAAGATACTGAAGATCCTGTCACGACATGCAAACAGCTTAGTGCAGATGAACTCGGCGCAGCTGAAAGAGCCATCGTCGCAGGTGTACAACAGAAGTACTTTAAGGATGAAGTAAGGACCATAGCTTCCCTCAAGTCTGATGGTGAATTTATACATGACGAAGCAGCAAGAAGGCGCAACGCAAGTCTAAAACCTAGCAGCAACTTGTATCGCCTAGATCCATTCATAGATGAGAATGGAATCCTTCGTGTCGGAGGAAGATTGAGAAGAGCAGACATTCCATGGTCAGTAAAGCACCCGATAATTCTGCCGAAAGAAGCCCACATCACAAAGCTGGTCATCGAATCCTGTCACAAGCAGATACAGCATCAAGGCCGAGGTATGACCCATAATGAGCTACGCCAGCAAGGATACTGGGTGATCGGTGGTTCGACGACAGTAGCAACCGTGATCTACAAGTGTGTTACCTGTCGCAGACTACGCGCTCCAGTTCAAGAGCAGAAAATGGCAGACTTGCCAGCAGACAGAATCGAGCCCTCTCCACCGTTTACGTATAGCGCAGTAGATTACTTTGGTCCTTTTTTGATTAAGGAGGGCCGCAAGGAAATCAAGCGCTACGGAGTGCTGTTTACTTGCATGGCATCAAGAGCCGTACATATTGAAACATCTAACACCTTGGATACAGATTCATTCATAAATGCCTTGCGTCGCTTCCAAGCCGAGCGTGGTCCAGTACGTCAGATGAGGTCTGACCGTGGAACAAACTTCGTAGGAGCCAACACAGATCTCACGAAGGCCCTAAAGGAACTTGACCAAGAAAAGATCGGTAACTTCATGTCCAGCCAGAACTGTGACTGGGTAGAGTTCCGAATGAACGTCCCATCCGCAAGCCACATGGGCGGCGTTTGGGAACGTCAAATCAGAAGCGTCAGGAGTGTTCTAGCGGCTCTTCTTCGCGAAGCAGGCTCGCAACTAGACGATGAAGGTTTCAGAACCTTGATGAAGGAAGTCCAATGCATAATCAACTCACGGCCTCTAACGACCACAGACTCCTCGTCCTTAGAACCAATTACTCCAAACCACTTGATAACCATGAAGGGAAAGGTACTGATGCCACCCCCCGGAAACTTCGCTAGAGAAGATGTATACTCAAGAAAACGGTGGCGCAGAGTACAACATCTCGCTAACCAGTTTTGGTTCAGATGGAGGAGAGAATTTCTTCAAATGCTCCAAACACGAAAGAAATGGCTCAAACCTTGCAAGAACCTACAAGAAGGCGACGTTGTTCTAGTCAAGGATGATAGTCTCCCATGAAACCAATGGAGACTTGCAAGAGTACATGAGACCTACCCCAGCGACGACAGTCTCGTCAGAAAGGTAAAACTAGCTATGGCCACATCAGAGCTGGACAAGAAAGGTCGCAGACTAAAGGCAACCCAGTACTTGGAGAGACCAATTCAGAAGTTGGTGCTCTTACTCACCAGAGAAGAAGACCGGGGAATCCCCACCAAGGAGCCATCCAAGGACAAGTAACTATATAACTACAATTGTATAGTCTATGAACTGTGTAGTACAAATATATTCATGTTCCAGTTTATTTTTTTTTGATTTGAATGACAGTGAAAATTCACTGTGGGGAGCCATGTGACAGGGGTCAACCCAAGTCACCCTTTTAACCATAATAATTAACTCGAGAATACACGTGTATAGTAATGATATTTGAGACATTGATTTTGACCCGAGAGCGTTGTTCACGCCAGATAGTTTAACGATCAAGACTCACAGAAATCTACTGAACAAGGTACTTTTATTATTGATATTTTATGATTTGATTTAGATAAAGTAGTATACAACTAGAATTTATAAGTACTGATTGTTGTAATATCCAAATAATCATTGAATTTTGTGATCGCGTATATTTTGATTATATTGTAAACACATTTGTAATCGTCAATTATGTTAAGATTTGACATTTGTGATTCAATTTCAGCCAGGAGTTTGTTTATGCTCTAGTAAAAGTAGTTCAGAATGAAACGAATAAAGAATACTTCATAGAACGCTTTGATCGAGCCACAAATTCATTAAAAGAGTCGCCTATGAGTTTTTGCCATCAGATATCTCAGCTTTACCCTTCCGTGACCCCAATTGTTTTGTGCCTGGTCAACTTCACCTGCACGCGAGGGACTGGGAAGAGATGATTAGCATAGGCCCGTATGATGAGGCCTATGAAGTGCTCGATTGGGTAAAAAACAAAGTTTGCATTGATAAGTTTTTCCGCCATTTCAAAGGCAGTTTCAATGGCCATCAATTTGACAGTGGGAAGCCTCCCCACATGGTATTAGAGAACAACAAGTCATGTGAGATTTTTAAGAACTTCATAGACGATACCATCCTAGATAGGGTAGCCAACGGTGCAATCTCGGTCGTGGGGAAAGTTGGGGAGGTCGAGCCTCCTTTCCTGGTTATGCCATTGACTGTCGAGCCCACAAAACCCCGTTTATGCCACGACAACCGCTTTTTAAACCTCTGGATGGAAGACAGGCCATTTAAACTGGACAATATATCCCAACTGCCTAGATATTTGGGCAAAGACGCATTTCAGTCTGTTTTAGACGACAAATCAGGTTACGATCATATTTTGCTAGACGAAAAAAGCCGAACCTATTTTGGGATGAAATGGAGAGGGTGGTATTTTGTCTCGAATACAATTCCCTTCGGTTGGAAACTCTCCGCGTGGATATACCACTCCACTGGCTTAGTCGCCACCAATTTCTTTCGCTCCCTGGGGATCCCTTGCTCTCTGTACATCGATGATCGGCACGTGGGGGAACTGCAAACTAGTATTAACCTGAAAACTACCACGCCTTTATTAGTAGATCATGATAAAAAACTTAAGGCGGCTGAAATCGCCGTTTATATCGTAGCCTACACGCTCACGCACCTTGGTTATACGCTCGGTCTAGCAAAATGTGTCCTCAGTCCACGAAGACAGATTCAGTACCTGGGCTTTGTTTGCGACACAGAACAGGAAGCCTTCTATCTCCCCTCTACAAAACAGGAAAAATTCCTCGCCCTTGTTGACCTGATACTCACAAAACGCCAGGTCTCAGCCCACACCCTCCAGCGCCTAGTTGGAAAATGCATCTCGTTCAACCTTGCTATCCAGGACGCCCGGCTGTATGTAAACGAAATGAATATGGCCATTGGGAGAGCTTTGAAGAATTCCAAGCCTATCCGAATATCCCAGACCCTCCGCAAAGAGATTGAGCATTGGCGTTTGCCGGCAGTGATAACTAAAGTGGGGAAATGGCGACAGGAAAAACACACCCAATTTGTAATTTATTCTGACGCTTCCAAGTTCGCTTGGGGCGCTGTTTTCCCCCAGTGGAGTTTAGTCCCTGTGTCTGACTATTGGAACCCCGATATGACCACCCAGCACATAGCAGTAAAGGAGACGAAAGCTCTTACTAACGCTATCCAGACTTTCCGAGAGCCACTGTCAAATGCAAGAATCGACGCCTACGTTGACAACCAGTGCTTGGTTAACGCATGGAAGTCCCAAGCCGCTAGGGCAAGCCCTTTGGCAGACGCCCTCAAAGAGCTCTACTCAACAGTCTTTTCCCTGAACGCACGTCTGGTATTAACTTACATCCCTTCGAGAGAAAACCCTGCGGACATGCCCTCTAGGAAACTCTCCCCGGCGGACTCAAAACTCTCATCTGAACTTTGGGACATTCTGCAGGAGCATCCCGACTTTGGAGGCTCGTCCGGTCACTCTATCGACCTGATGGCGCTCGACTCGAATGCCCAAGCTGGAAAGGATGGAAGACCTCTCCCACATTTCACCCCGTACCCAACGCCAGGTTCTGCAGGAGTAGACGTTTTTGCACAGGACCTTAGCAGTGCTAGTACCATCTCGTGCTTAGCGAACCCGTATGTGTTCCCCCCCATCATCCTTATGGGCCCAATCCTGAGTCTTATAAAGGAGAACACCTTATCCTGTACTATCGTTGTACCAGACGTCCGTCCCAGACGATACTGGTGGCCCATTTTGAGTCGAATGTCCAGAGCCTCCCTTCACCTAGCGCCGAAAGGGCAGCAACGTGCCATCTATCCGCCTTCCAAAGAGGGTTATCATGGTAATTTCAGGCTTCCATGGGACTTATGGGCTTACAAAATATAGCCTGTAGTTGTTTTAAAAATACAGCCCGCATCTACATGCATGTATTTCAACTAACTTATTGTCGAATTATAATTATAATAATAATAAAAGAAAAGGAAAAGAAAGAAACGAGCTTGAATGATGTATTTTGTATTTTCGTCTTTATTTACAGCCCCTCCCTCCTGTTCCAAAATTGTTCACACCCTCAGTAGCTTGCCCATCCTGTTGCCATGCCAACGACTCAGACTTCCGCTTTTGTCAAAAATGTGGTTATCAACGGAAAGCTCTCAGCCCGAGTAAGCAGCCCGGCCCGCCCCTATTACTCGACGTCCAAGCAATGGATTCCCGTCTTTCCGAAGTCTCTGTCATGTCTGCTGACTCAAAATATTCCAAGCAAAAGTCTTCCCTTCAGAAGCAACTCGAATCCTTTCTGTCGTCTCTCCCTCAGCCACGGGACATCCCCACAGCCTGCCCAAGAGATTTATGCCGTTTCTTGGTGTGGAAAGACAGGCATGGTAAGACAAAGGTACATAAAGATGGTTGCCATTCTCGTTTTGGCCGAGAGTATCCGGAGTGTGAGTGTCCGGTCAGGCTGGCATTCGGTACGGTTGATTCCCTGATAGGAAAACTTAGAGCCATTTTTAACGAAAACGGCCGGGTAGGCAACTGGGACCCGAGACTGTTGGTAGGTAACCCTGCCACCGACTTGTCGCTAAAAACCTATAAAAAGGTTGTCACCGCCGAACAGTTACAATCTCGTACTCTTCCCACAAAAGCCATCCCCTTTTTTCTGAGCGACCTAATGCGGCTTAGTGTTGGATTTGAATGGGAAATTGGCAGCACAGACACTATCACCGATCGAAACTTACGGTGTGTTGCGAGATCAAGCCTACTTCAAACTTCTCTTCTTTAGTGGAGATAGACCAGGAGACCTGGGTCAGGTTAAAACAGAAGAGATCCTAAGATTCCCCAGTAATGATGGTTTTTTGTTTAACCATACATGGGGGAAAACACTGAGAGATGGTTCCGAGAATCTATTTGGGGTGCGGCGAGGCCAAAATAAAACCACGTGCCCCGTGTTTGCCACCGAACTTTATGTAACTCACTCCAAGGCAACTTTATGTAACTCACTACACGGCTTTCGCTCAGGCTGCGCCATAACGCTGGCGTTATCCGGCGCGGAGATCAAAGACATTTTGACTCACATCGGATGGAAATCCCAGGCCACTGCTGCTCGCTACATGCAGCTGTCTAAGATTATGTCCGCATCGTCAGCCTCATCTCATTTAATGGAAGCGTCAGCAAGTCAAATTGATCCAGGCCAATCGTATAAATGTTTAAACTCGCTAAAAGACTTCACCTCCGCGTTTCCCCCTCCGTAATACCAGATGGTCTATTCGTCCTTTTGAAATTTAAAAGCCAATACCGAATAAAGGAATGTTACCACAGTTAATGGGTTGTTGAGCTTTGTAGAATGGGAGTAATGTACACCGCTCGAGATAGGATAGGCGTGACGTCTAGGGATGTTTGAGCCTTCCGCGCCGGGATATGGGACCATTTTCGCGTATTCCATATCTTATTATGGATACTCGCGGGTATTGTTAGTAATGAGGATATACTACTATTCTAAGTACTAACAATAATAGCGAGAATTAGCATAACAATAGATATCCCATCATGCAATGCTCCGTATATTAGTTCGCGCACATGCCTTGAGTCATTCACATCTACGACACCGTCCAGAGAGTTGCGAGCCCCCGCCCTCCCGCCCCGGTCCATGACGCGTTGCGAGACTCATTCACCTGCCTGCGAGTATCCGCTGTCCACCCCATGGACAGCCCCCATTTTCGCGTATTCCATATCTTATTATGGATACTCGCGGGTATTGTTAGTAATGAGGATATACTACTGTCCCTGACAGAGAAAGTGTTCCAGACTTTTGAAATGGGGGTCAGCCGATTTTGATGAAACTTACCCCAGAAGTTAGTCTTGATGAGACATTCCAAAATCCATTTTGGTTTGGTCCTCTGAATTTTAATTCATGGGTTTCAGGGGGGGCCCATTTTGAGTCTTTGGGTCATCAAAAATCCTATATTTGAAGGGGTAACTTTGCCTAATATAAAACTATCCACACAAAGCTTATTAACTAATCAATTGTATGGTGTTGTTCTACTATAAAGACTATTTCAATTCATAGGTGTGGGTTTGCCAGAGATGGTTCTGGCAGAGCAGAGCCTGGGTCGAGTTTTGGCTAAATTTTCAAAAAAAAAATCACTAGTCAAAATTGCCAAACTTTAAAAATTTATATTTTTCACCTGCCTTATTAGCTGAAATTGATACTTATATCAGGTAGTAACCCAATGTAAGTAGATTCAAAATCAATTAAGAAAAAATTGGCCCATTCATTTTTTAAGTGTTTCAAAGACACTTTCACAAAATTTACATATTCTCTCAAGCATTAATTTGATAACCATACTTGCTTTACTTAAGTTCCAGCACATCAAATTACTTTATTTGAACTTTATTTATTTAGGATATACTGTAATAGGCTGTTTGTGAGTGAGTACACGCTACCTTACACTCTAAAATTGCCAAAGAACTGAGTGAAAAACTGCACCACAAAAGGGTTTCATCCAAATTACAAATAAAATACTACAATTACAGTACAGTTAACTCGGAAATAAGCAGTTTAGTGCATGAAATACTGTCTATGTAAGCACTCATAATATACTGGAGCTGACCTGAGCTTATTTCAAGATCCTGATTGGTTTGGAGGGGAAATTCTTCAATTCTGAATTGATTTGACAACTATAGGTAGTCTGGCATCTTCCTCGAAATTCTTGAAGCCATACATTTTGATGAACTTCCGTGTGAGAACCACTGTGAATTTCTCTTAACGTCTAAGCTAGTTCTTAATACAGTTGAACATGTACGATGAAGCATTTCTTGTTGTAGCTGCATCAAATTCATTCCCCGGCTCGACAAATCGTCAAGTGTCTGTAAACATTCCTCCTGTTTGGTGTTGAAAGTTTATATGATATTCATCATCTTTATTGTGTTGAGAAAAACGTTCTTTGTCCGTATTCTAACTTATAAAAGACGTCGAAATAATTTTCGACAATCATTTTCAATTGATATTTGTCCGCCATCATGAATTTGGCCGATAGGGAACTGGGTCCAATAGCTTCCAGTCTTACGTAATTTTCTAGTTCCTTTATTATGTTACTGTTAATACTCGATTATTGTCAATAATTCAACTGCGGAATCAAAAATAGCAATGGAATCTTGTTCATTTGGCGATAAAGACGATCAGTGTGGGGCTGTGGAATGGGCAGTGAACGGACAATACAATGTTACCATTACTAAGTTGCAAGCGTGACTTGACGTCATGGCTAAAGGAAATGTATCCAGGATCAGGTGCTTCTGGGAGCAGAGGGCGTCCAGCTGTTGATGGAGCATGTTCATCGGGCAATAATGGTAAGACACATTTACGATAAACCTATGATTTAACCAGAAAAACACTGTCTTATTTACAAGTCTCAGTAGGTTTTTACGTACAGGAATAACATCTTGAATTTTTGGAAAAATCGAATGCAAGCATAATTATACAAATATTTCCCATATTTGATAAGAATAGGCCCTTTTGCACGAGTCTGTGACATGGTACTACATCCATCATGTTAGGATGCAACTTGACTGGGTGAGGTCCTTTTGTTTTTGAAGCTGTCACACAGACAACCGATAAGCAATGGGTACCTAGAAATATTTCAGGAATGTGTCTGTTAACTTTTGGCCAATCAAATGGTTCTCTAAGAACAAATATAAAAATGAATCTGATTTGTTGAGACACATTACTAAAATATTTTTGGTTCCCACACTTTTTTTGTCCTCAAACATTATTTTGGATCTTGGATGTTGTAGCATGTCACTTGCAAGTAGATGTGCAGCACCTTCGAATTCAGCTCAATCTTGGGGACAAAACAACAAAACAATCAATTTTTATACTCAAGAGAGAGCAAAAGTGTTTTGTTCTGTCCCCCAGATTGAGCTGCTCTGACTTTACATGCAAGGTGTCTATAACTCCTGTAAAAGTGAAATTTCACTACATTTTCTGATCATAATGCAAAGGCAATGTAATAAATATGAAATCGTAATAACAAAATATATCAATGCACAATGTTGCATTACAATTATATCAAGTTACTGTTTTTATCATTACAAACAACTTATTTTATAATTTTATACAATACAATGAAAAAGATATTTACTATGCAATTTTGTTGATTTCTGGCTAGGCAATGAAAAAATTATTTATATACAATTTTGTTGATTTCTGTAAATATGGATTTCGCTTCCAGTGTGCAAAGTGACATTTTGCAAGTTACAATAAATATTATATAAATTATAAATGCATTGACTTCATATGACTACATAAAATAAATTACTTCAATGCTTTTTGAATACTAATTCTACCTTTCAGCACATAATTGCTATCGTTTGTGAAATATCCATCACTTTCAACATTGATGTAGACAATACTGCCACATTTGTCATAATTGCTAATGCTTACATTTCCTGCAAGGATCAGACTTAGTTGTAATAATCTATAGGCTTGTAATAATCTATAGGCTTACTCAATGATAACAATCCAAGACTTATATCACTATTGGCAGTTTGATCTTATTTCTTTTACAGTCATATGCTTTTCATTCTAGAATATTTTTAAGATCATGTATGTTATCATAGTTATTTCTATTATAGTTTAAATATGAACAAAATGAATAACCATTAATAGATCACTTTCGATATATGGTTAAGTTAACGCGTGTTTGTTAAGCGTGACTTAACAAAAGAAAAAATTGAATTTTCCCCGGAGCCTCGTGCTTGTGTGAATGCTGAACCATATATCGAAAGTGGGCTATTTATACTATAGCTTTTTTCGCTAGGCCACAAAATGCTTCTTAAAATTGGGCCTGCCAGCCCCTCCCCTTCCTACAGGCCTGAGTTTAAAGCAATCAAGAAACAGATCCCAGGACAAGAAAGAGCATACTAACATTAGTATGATTACTAAGATTGAGCATATTCCTATGAATAACTACAGAGTGACAAGCATTGATCAAGCGCTTGATCATTCAGCAACTGAATCACTGAGTCATGACGAGCGGTCAATCTTCTAGAACCTCTGCTGTTCTTACACTTTTACTGGCATTAGTATTTTATCTTCACTATCTAAAATGTAATGAAAATGTTTACAAGGTGTGCCGGCTTCATCATGTACAGATACCTGGTGCTGTCAAGGCTCGTAACTTGCTCAACCTCTCAAAATTGTGTTTATGGTCAACTTTGCTGCTACTCATGTCTGGAGATATTTGCCCACAACCAGGTCCTCGACCAAGTTTTGAAATTAAATCAAGGGGTCTTTCAGCAATCCATCTAAATGTTCGTAGCCTTCGAACTAAACTGAATGAATTAAAGATCAGGTTATACAATTCGAAGCCAATAGATGTGCTCACCTTCTCTGAAACTTGGTTATATCCCAGCATATCCGATGAAGAAATAAATATCCCAGGTTACACATGCATAAGGAATGACAGAACCTCCAAAATTGGCGGTGGTGTGATAATTTATTGCAAAGATGACATTCCTTTTGTGGAAAGGGAAGATCTAAAGAATAAAAATGAATCTGTTTGGATACAAGTTAATTGAGACGTGAAGAACAAGTCGACCTTCTTTGCCTTGGTTAACGTCTAATATTGCTAAGCTGATTGGTGATCGCGACTACCATCGAAAGAAAGCCAAGGGAAATAAGTCTAACCATCATTGGAAGCAATATAAAAAACTAAGGAACACTGTACATCGAGAAATAGAGAAAGCAAAGTCTGAATATTACACTAAACTCCTGCAAGACTGCAAAGGGGATTCTTCCAAGCTATGGAAAGCCTTCCAACAAGTTCTACCAACTAAACTGGATGCTTCCACCTCAAACTTGAAGACGGAAAAAGGGTCTTGTGACACTGCTAAGTCAATAGCAAATGGCTTCAATCAATTTTTCGTGAGTGTTGGCAACAAACTTGCAGAATGCTTCTCGACGATCCCTCTAATTTTAGACCGATCTCTATCCTGCCAACAATCAGTAAGATCTTGGAGAAAGCCATCCACGCCCAGCTAAATTCATACCTTAATGATAACCAACTTCTCACGACAAATCAGTATGGCTTTCGACTCAATTCCTTTACAGTGATTGCCATGGTGAAGTTCACTGATAATGTGTTAAAATCAATGGATGACGGTGAGCTAACTGGTGCCATCTTTTTAGACCTTGCGAAAGCCTTCGACATCACAAACCACAAGTTCTTGTTATGCAAGTTGTCTTCTCTTGGTGTTGATGGGCATGCCTGTAATTGGTTTGAATCCTTCCTGACGGGCCATTCACAAGTCACTATGTTCAATAACACTCAATCTGAATCAGCTGAAGTGTCTATAGGAGTGGCCCAAGGATCTATCCCTGGACCATTATTGTTCATCATTTACATGAACGATCTCCCTAACATCTTGAGCTTCTGTCGTGTAACTCTGTTTGCTGATGACACCGTACTGTACTTTTCATCCAAAAGCTCAGATGTTCTACAGGAGAAATTGAACTATGACCTTGAGAAAGTATGCAGCTGGCTTAAGACGAATCGCCTGACAATTAACATAAAGAAATCCAAGTTCATGATTATTGGCAGTTCTCAACGCCTGGCAAACTTATCGTCAACTATGGTGTTTTCTATTGAAGATGTCGCCTTGGAAGAAGTACCGAGTTACAAGTACCTTGGTGTAGTTATCAACCAAAACTTGACGTGGCACGAACATATTGACTATCTTAAATCTAAGATCAACAAAAAACTAGGGTTACTTAAGCGCATAAAGAAATATCTACCAATTCATTGTAGGCTATTTTTTTTTGCCCTTGTTCAATTATGCTGATATAGTCTGGGGGATCGAGGTAATGAGTCTCTGATATCAGATTTACAAGTGTTACAGAATAAAGCTGTGCGTATTATGTTAGACCTTTCTTATAGATCATCTGCAAGCGCAGCCTTACAGAGGTAGGGTCTTGGGTAAAATCTCAAGATTAGGAGAAAGATACATCGTTTAATATTCATATATAAATGTAAGAACAACTTTTTTTCACATAGGTTTGATCTGAGATATCATCAAGATATTGATAGGTATGATACTAGATTTAAGTTAAATATTTGTAAGACTGCCGCTAAGCATAGATGGGGCCACTGGACGTCAATTAATTTTGCTAGTAGTGATTGGAATAATTTGAATCATGATACACGGGAAGCTAAGGATATTACAACCTTTAAGAAGCTTGTAAAGGGGATGGGGCTAACTTATACTTATAGTACTTTATATCTTACTACAATTAACATAGTTAATCTAGTAGTTCTTATATCATTTTATCCTTCATCAGTGTTCTATCACTGCTTGGGTTTGGTTGAGGGAGGTATTTCGATTTTGTATAGTTTTCTATAATGCTTTTTTATATATCGATTAAATTTATTTTGTTTAGTTAAGTTGCAGGACCTTATTGTAAAACACTTCGTGAAATAAGCTTCCTGAATAAAGATTGTATATTATTATTCAAAACTTGAAAAAATAACAAAGAATGTATGGGACTTTAGAGCAGCATCTCCCAAAACCATACATTCTCTCTTATTTTCACAAATTTTAAAAAAATGTCACTCAATGGGTATTCAACCAAATAGACTCAAACTTAAGAATACCACTTATTGTATAGTACGGTATTTCATATGGCAAGGTTTAGTTTTCGATAAGTGTAGAGTTTTCATACTCATTTCCAGATAGACTCCTTTTGAATTTCGGAAAGGCCAATAAGTATGTGAATAATCAAATTGTGACAATATTGTGAACTGATTATACCAAAAATGTGATTTTCATCAAGATATGTACTGCCTCATGCGTCCCTCATGCATTATAAGTTCATTATTATTACTGCAATAAACCCTTATAGCAACAGTAATTTTTATAACTGTTTATTTTTCACATTATTATGTGAAAAACAGAGGGTGATATTCATGTAGATGGTGTAGGAGAGCAAGGCCGTTTATCAACAGACACCATAAAAAAAGATAAAGGTAACTTCTATTTAGTCTCTAATTGATCTTTTAATTTGTTGTTGGTTAATATGCTTAAACTTTGAATAATTTGTTAGTTTGGAATGAAACAAAAGAGATTGGAAAAAATGAAGATCAGGATATTGCCGACTTTCATGACCCATAATACCTTGCGGTAAATTCAAAATGGCGGACAGTTTGTGGGGAAATTGCATGTTTAGTGTAGTTTCGTCATTTTTTAGTGTTTTTTTTTAGTGTTTGCCGATGAAACATGCCAAAGCACTGGAATTGTTTTGTAGCAGGTTGTAGGAGTAACTACTCAACAAGAATAGAAGGTTTAAAATACTTCAGAATCCCGAAGATTTTACAAAAAGACTACGATGCTTTCTTCAAAACTGATTCGGTTAACTGGCAGACAGCAGTCATTTGCTCGCTTCACTGGAGCCAAGAACGAGAAAACTTCAAGCACATGCCCGATGTAAGAGTTCCAAAAGTGTGGCAGGATAAAGTAAGTGGTTCAGATGTAAAAAAGAGACGCATTTTACCATATAAACGAAGCTCTAAACGAGTGAGAACAGCAAAATCAACCCTCAAAGATGAATTTAAACAAAAGCTGGACGAGTTAAAACAGGACAATTCAGACTTTAAAATTGAAGTTGAGAGTCTGAAAAGAGAAATAGAAGAACTTACACAACAAAATGCCATCCTCAGAGCTGCAAACGAGATATCTAACTGTGAAAAGCAAGAGCTAATGGAAAAACTCTCTAAATTGACAAGGGAAAAACAAAATGTGGAAGAAATGTTAAAATCAATGCGAGAACAAAGGAGGGAATTTCACTGGAAATCCATCTCTATGGATCGCTTCAAGTATTTGTGTGGTCTACAAAGAGAAGAATTTTTAACTGTATTTGACTGTTTTAAACCATTTCTTTATTTACTTACCTATGAGGGCTGTAAAGAAAGTGAAGACTGTCGTCGAAAATTGACTAAAGAGAATGAGTTGCTTGCTTGTCTAATTGTTTGCAGACATGCCTTACACCTAGGAGTAATAGCTTGGATACTTAACATTTCAGAAGTGACAATGGGTAGGATTTTTGAAGCCTGGATGACTTTTGGCCATGCTGTATTCTCCAAGCTTGATCTCTCTCATCCAAAATGTCTTATCAAGGACATGATGCCAAAAGCCTACAAAAACCTTGGCTACTCACATACAGTTTTGGTCCTAGATGCAACTGAAATTAAAACTACTGGATTTTCAGACCTCTTGATGAATGAGTTGTTTTTTTCAGACTACAAAAACTCTCATACAGTAAAGGCATTAGTCTGTCTAACCCCCCACGGCACCGCAGCCAAGATCCCAGATGTGTACCCTGGCTCCATAACTGACACTGCTATCACTGATATGACTGGAGCCCTAGACAATGTGTTGTGTCATGATGGCGTTCTCACAGATAAAGGTACTATAATCACATAAATTTGAATGTGTTTTCTTTATTTTCAAATAAAATATTTGAATGTACAGATTGCAATTGCAACAATTGGAATAAAAATGAAATTTATTGATTTTCAAATGCCAAATCCTCAGAAATTTGATTATGTGGACAATATTTACCTGGAAAATCAAATTGCTGAGGGCTTATAAGATGAGAAAATTAGGGTTATTTAATATAGTATAATAAATATAATATAAATATGATCTATGAATATAATATTTTAAATTATATAGATACAAAATATAAATATGGATGAATCAAATAAATAATAGTCATATATGTACAGTTTGCTTTCATTGACAGGTATTGTACTTTGTCCCTTTCTAGGCTTTACAATTTCAGAGCAACTAGCAGAAAAGGGGGGAATGCAAAACAGACCCCCTATGAAATCTGGTAACCAGTTCACAGTTGGAGAGTGTGACGCTAATTTTAAAATAGCGTGTTTAAGGATACATGTTGAGAGATGGTAAGAATGCTTTAATATGTTATCTATGAATATATATTAGTTATTAATAAAATATCTTTATGCAACTACAGGATTGGTTATGTACGGGATTTTTCCATACTGAATACAATATGGCCAAGCTCACGTGTCGATCTTCTAAACAGTGTTTGGGTCTTCTTGGCCCACCTTACTAACATACTTTGTAAAGTTGGACCAGTAAGTATGCAACAACAATTAACAAATTAATAGAAGGGGATTTACTGTGCTCTGTTTAGTAATCATCAATCAATCAACTTTATTATTTAGTAATAGAGCATGATGGAAAGTGATGAGAGCATGAAAGAATGGGAGAAGCAAGAGCTGAAAGCGAGTGCTTCTGCTCACTTCTTGAGTGCGCTCTTCACATTGCAAGTGCTATATTACTTAATGGAGCACGGCAAATCCTCTTCTATTTGCTTTATTACATACTTATATAGTTCTTTATCAAATTTTAGCTGAAAAACTTGCTGCTTGCTGTCTGAGACAAAGTGCACATGCTCAGTGGAAGAACACTGCTTGAAAAATACGAAACTTTGGTCTCGCGCACACAACGGTCAACATTGTGCTCCATCCATTAATAGAACACAGCTCTTGACCAATCAAAACATGCATACTATCTAAGTATATAATAAAGACAGTTAGTCCAAGGTTTTCTATTAACCATAAATATTATTTTTGTTTTTGTTTTTTGTAGAAGGAATAGAAGATTACATTTAGAGGACTGGAAAGGATCAAACCTCAAATTATGCATATTAAGCCTATAGGTGGTTTTCAGTACAAACTTAAGTTAATTTTAAAAGTTAATTATTGTTTATATAGTCTAATTCCTTGGTTGGCAATATAAAAATTAAAGATGTGATATATGAATAATGCATGCCTCTCTAAAAGAAAGTAACATTTATAAGAACTACAGAAATGCTATGAATATTAATTTACTTGTAGTAAACATTGCTTGTTTGTTTAGCAGATTATAGAACTGCTATGCAGTGCATTTGTGAGTTTGTTTTGTTCTTTGCTATTTAACATCACATTATCATTGCTTAGCCTAAACATTAAGCAATGCCTTCACATTTGATAAGGGGGTAATATTCTTAATTAACTGACCAATCCAAGACCTCAGGGGCAGTAGTGACTTAAAATCAGGAATAGTACCAGCATTTTTTTCCCACAAAGCTGCTAATTTTTGGCATGATGAATCCCATCGGTGGGCATCTTGTAAGGGTGAGAAGGTAAACATTGAAGCAAGGCATGTAATTAATACTGTTGTAAATTCAGAATTATATTTAACCAAAAATAAATTATGGGAATGGCTTTCTGGGAGCAGTGCATTTGCAGCTGGCACTGCACCAGGTGATATTTTTCCAAATTATGTAGAGGGCATTTTGTATTGAAGCTTCTTGTTTTAATTTCTAATAGATAGTCCTGAAGTAGTAGACCATCAGGACTTGCCCCAATCCCATCTCGAAAGAATATACCACACTCAGAAACTGTAATACCTATATAAGTGCAAAGAGAAGAAATTATGAATCGGATGAATTGGAATTAGTGCTTATTTAAAAATTGTTTTGTTTTTTCCTGACTCTGATATTATATTTCTTTTCTCAAAAAAATACTTACCAGTATCTCTCATAAATACGTTGCGTGCCTCATCTTCATACTCTATCCCTCTTTGAAAGTTGATGAAATTCATTGGTTTTCCTTGAGTTTGGCCTCTAAGTACAGCCCAAGATTCTTCAAATTTTGCAGATCCTCCTATACCAATCAAATCTGAAGCTACTGAGGCAGTTATTTTATTATTTCTTAGATAAAACCATTCATTTGATCTCTGTTTGACTGGATAATATAATATTACAGATGAGCATATCATTGCTGGTTCTATCACAGATGGATCAGGAACATCTAAGGACCTCTCTGTTACCACTTCTTCAGCTTTGGTTGGAGGTGGAAGGCAGTAATCATGGTCTTTTGCTGCTGCTTGAGTTACATACCGATCAGCTAGTAATGGATAAAGTCCACTTTTTTCTCTCAATGTTTTGTTTTTACCAATTGTCAACAAAAAATGTGTTTCAACTTCAACTTTGGTAAGTTCCTTAGACATTCTGGCTACTTTTTCACACAGATTTCGTTTTTTGGGAGCTGCTTTCTTCTTTTTATTTGTTTTGTTTTGAGATTGTTGATCCTTTCTCTTTCTTGCTGACTTGATATCAATTTGTTGCACAGGTGCATACTGTTTGTTGCTAGAGTTTGATCCTTTCTTGTGCCATTTTTGTGGCTTGTTTGTGCACTGAATTTCTAATTTGAGAGATCCTGTTTTGGTTACATGTATAAGCTGATAGAGTAAAGCAATAACATGTGCACACAACCCAGACAAACCAACAGTGCAAATGCATGAACCTCCAACTGCTGAACCTTTGTCATTAAACTTCACATAAGCTGGTCTTTGAATTGACCCATACGATTGCCGTACCCATGCACGCACCCAGGTTTCATTATTTCTTTGCAGGACACGCATTGTAACTATCTATGAAGACAAATACGAAATACTGCATTAAATTTATATGAATTTAAAACTTTAGTCACGAATTTAGCTTACTTTTCTACTGTTGAAAAATCGTTCTCCTTTTTCAAGCATGCTTTTCCTGCCAGGCAATTTAGATAAAGCATATTGGCTTAGCTGTTCCTCAGTAAAAGTTGGAAAAGGTCCTGTTTTCCATGGCTCTTCTGGTAATGGGACATCGTTTTTATTAAGTTCTCTCCCAAAAATTTTTGACGTTCGTTGTCTTGCTTTAACATCCTTCTCTATCAAGCTGGTAAGTTCTGGCTGATTTCTGAAAAGATCAACTCGTTTTTGGATTTCCTCGTTCGTTCCTGATGTCTTCTGGCCAATAGAAAGTAAAAATGCTATGTTTTTTTCTCTTTCGGTGATATTTTTCAACGTTTTATCTTCATTTTCACTTTTCCCCACAAATTCGTGTTTGGTGTCCGCCATTTTGAATTTACCGCAAGGCATTATGGGTCATGAAAGTCGGCAATTGGAGGTTTGTATACAGTGCTCTTGGCACATATATTCAATTCATAAATTGGTCTCTAGTCACGTCAGGAACAATTTCTGACACTGTCTCTGGAATCAGGTGGCAACATATTAACCAATAGAACAATTGGTGAATTTCTATACTATTCAGAAAACACTTATTATTTAATATCAAATATGGCTAATGCTAGTATTGTGCTCCTCCAAAAAAAGACATACAAACAATGCTTTCCTTTAGTAATGCCGGTTTACCATTAGTCCTTGTCAGCAAGCATTATAACACCCTTACAGACTATTATAGTTCTTCAGAAATCCATTTGTCTTCTAGGCAAGACTGTTAGCATGATAATGTAAGGCAGTATGTTAGTCATCCAAATAAAACCATTAGAAACGACTTAGTAAAGCATTAACCATTAGAGAATAAGCATTATATGCCACAGACATATAATTATATAATTATATGTCAGAGAAAAAAGAGGTTTAAGTCCATGCCAGTAGAAAAAATTGTCATTTAGTTTTTTTGTCTGTGTGATTAGATTCAAAATACAAACAAAACCTGAACAAGATTAGTGATTTTATTCATCAAAAAATACTGTATATTAATTACCTATAATATTAACCTGGCATATTCTAACTGTCTCAGGTTACTTTCTCAAGTTTATAATTTATAGTTAAGAACTAAATTCTGCCCTAATAAATTGTTCAAGACTCTTTCAACTGTTTGGGGTTCCTTTGGTTTACAGACTCACAGTTCCATAACATAATGGCTAAAGCATTAGCAAATATGTTAGAGAAAAGGCATGCCCTGGCAAAAAGTTCATAATTGAGAGGAAACTATTATCTCAATAAGCTTAAGTGTTAGTCGTTAATGAAAAACCGTTGTCAAAGCTGCACTTTTGCTGTTAATAACTTCTGTTGTTGTATGCTTTCCCATGGAGGATCACAATTTCCAGTGACAATTTGTTTGAATCTTAAAATTGTTGTTCTTTTTTAGTCTATGTAAAAGCATCATCGAAAACTGCATTTAACACAAGATGCTATGACAAGAAGCATGCCTGTTATTTTTGTGGGAAATTGTACCCAAAAATTCCTAGACATCTAGAGGACAAGCACAAAAATGAGCCAGAAAATGAGCAAAAATTTTATCTCTAAAAAAAGGATCAAAAGAAAGAAAATGGGAGCTTCAACAAATTACTAACCTGGGTGATTTCCACCACAATGCCAAAGTTTTGGAAACCAAGCAAGGAGAAATGATTGTCTCTAAAAGACCATCGGAGGGGGATGTTGTAGATCCAAATAACTATCTACCCTGCCCCCACTGTTTGGGATTCCACTGTAAAGCAGATTTATACAGGCATGTTAAAACATGCAACATCAAGAACAACCTGCAAATATCACATGAACAAGAGGAAGAAAAGAGAAAAGGCATCATTTCTGAAAGTAGATTACTTCTACTACCCTATACCTGCAAAGAAGCTTCTGAGCAGCAGCAGTAAGGGTTTGTTCCGTTTGGACCTTGAAATATGCAGGCCCTGCCTGCGTAGATCGAGGGGTGTCGGCAGCAGGGATTCACTGCACCAATTATGGCGTGTTGGGGCCCGGAGATTAAAAATGGCAAAACCCCTTACTGCTGCTGGTGACATCGTCGGTTGGTATTGTTTATTGAATATAAAATATATATAGATATATGGACGCTATTGACTGGCTATTACAAAGCGAGTTACCTCCTATTGCAAATGAAGAAATAGCGCGTCTCAGAAAGAATGTAATCGATAACACAAATGCAGATATAGTTTTTACAACGTTTATAGAAAAAAATACAGATGCTTCGATGACTGAAGAACGCGCGGAAGATATTATTAATAGACTGCCCGAAGGGGATTTTCGTCTGCAGTTAGCATTTATAAAATACGATGGCCGCCAGTGGATAGTTGAAGAGGGGAGAAATCCTATTCGGGCAAGTAATCGTAAAGATCTATTTATCTTGAATAAAAATACTAGGCCCGGCGCTTTAGTGGGCATTGACTCTTTGTATTACGATGAGGCGTATCCTGTAACCGTGGTTATTTACTTGGGTTATAAAATAAAAGAGCCCGATGCAGAAAAGCTACAGCCGATGAGACATCCCGGCAACTGTGTCGCCAAACTTATTAGAGAATATTTTACAGACTCTACGAAAGGCGGCAGTTTAACTGACGAACGAAAAAAGGCTATAAGGACATGGGAAAAAAATACACAGAGGTGTGGCGGTACTATAGAAGCAATAAAGAAATTAGAAGTGGCTATAAAGAGGCGCATTGTTGTGCTAGACATTATGGGCGGGTTTATTTATTCTGGCACAGATAAGTATAGAGGCAATGGACCGGCTATAAATATTTATCAGCATAATGGTCATGCGTGGAGAGATGTGAGGTTTCCGAAGAAAAAGAGAGTAGAAGTGTATAAAGATGTGAATCCGCTGTGGACGGAATTTGACATTGACGGTAATATTCTTTGTGATGGCAGTGATTTTATTAAAGAGAATTCTATATGGCTGCTAGATGCGGAGGGGACGCAGTTTATTACGCAGGATGGGACGCTTTATCGGCCGCAGGTGGAGGATGAAAAAATAAGAAAGGCCTGTGAGATATTGGGCGAGGATTTTAGAGAAGAGGTATTTTGTAGTAGTTCTTTAGACTTTGTGGCCGCGAGAAAAAGAAATCATTGGAAGCCGACGCCGAAAGAGTTGCCGGAGATTGCGTTGGCGTGCGTTGAACATGGTCATGGCGGTCTTTGGAATATGGAGTACAAAAAAGAAGATTATGTGTCGCTGGACATGAAGCATTGTTATCCGGCCAGCTTTAAGGGACTGGGAGATGCGGCGTCTTATTATCAGCGGTATGGACATCCGGATTCGCAGTTCTTTAGGGTGGCTTTAGATGGGCGTTATGAGGCGCCGGCTAATGGGTTTGTGAAGTTGACGGCGTGGAAGTTTAAAGAGGGGCTTCATCCTATTATTTACGCGTGGTATGGTAAGCATATAGAAGAGAAAGGTTGGATTCCGGTGCCGTTGTTAAAGTTCTTTGAAGAGCGTGGACTTTTAGAGTATACGGCGCACGAGGCCATTCTTTGCCACGGTGATAAGACACAGTGGCTGCCGGCGGATAATCATGCGGCGCGGATTGTTATTGGTAAGTTTACGCAGGGCGCCAGAGCAGGAGAAAAACATATGCAGCGGCGGCTGATAACTGATGATGAAGAGCTGAACTTTTTAATAAAAAAGGCCCATAAAGAAAATACTATGGTGCGGACAGATGACTTTGGCGGCGATGGCAAAGTGTTGTGTTATTATAACGATTATAGGGCGCAGTATTATCATTTAAGGGCTTCTATGTTGTCGTATGCTCATATTAATCTTTTGACGATGCTGCTGCGGTTTGATAAGGAAGATATACCTAGGGTGGCCACGGATAGTTTGTATATAAGGCCTGAGGTGTTGGAAAAGATGAAAATGTATTATGTCAAAGATGAGATGGCCGAAAGTGGACAATGGCGTATAAAAAATGAAGAGATGAGGACTTGGCGAGAAAGGGTGAAATACTGCGGTAATCATAAAGAGGGCAAAAGAGAGGCGACGCAGGAAATATGGCCCAGCGTTAGTGATCCTATTAGCTATAAACGGTTTTCTTATCTCTATGGCGCTGGCGGCAGTGGTAAGACGACGAGGGTGTTAGGGCTGTTTCCGGAGGTAAAGGTATTAACGCCCACTCATCGTTTAGAAAGGGAATTAACACTGCAGGGATATGATGCGCAGACCTATCATAGCTTTTTTCGTTATAACGGCGAAAAGTGGGTTCCGGAGGCTATAAAAGAGATACCGCCGGTTATTCTTTGGGACGAGATTTGTACGGTGCCGCTGCCGATGCTGAAGGAGTTTGTAGAGTTCTTAAAGGGGAAAACGCAGGTGATATTTGCGGGCGATCCGTGTCAGCCGCCGCCCTATTCGCCGGAGAAATGCCGCATGAGTGGTTAAGGAGTTTTACCATGAAGAAATAAAAGCCGATTATAGAAGTAAAGATGAGAAGATAAAGAAGTTTAAAAGGTCATTGAGAGGATTTAACCGATGTTGAGCAGTGTAAATGTATGAGGAAAAATATGAAGGCGCGGGATTATGAGCTGTTCTTGCAGGAGTGGAGGCCGACGGATTTGGTGATTAGTAGTAAAAGGGCGGTGCAGGCGAGGATTGAAAAAGATCTGTTAAGGCAGGCATAGGGAAAAGTTTACTTCGCATTTGGTGCCGGTGTCTTATAGGCCGCGCGATACAAGACAAAAAAAATCAATTACGGTGCCTTATACGCAGGTAATCTTAGAAAATGCTGTAACACACGATAGGGCTTGGGTGCCGCTATCTGTAGTAGAAAAGGTTATTTCTTCGCCGGACTGGCGGTTAGGTTATTGTATGACAGTACACAGTGCTCAGGGATTAACAGTTAAAGAAAACTTATGGATTATAGACCAGCGTCTTATGTTGGAGTAATCTTATTTACACTGCAGTTAGCAGAGTTGAATACTACAAACAACTAAAAAGAGCGTGGGGTCCGCAATTACGGTACGATAACACTCCGCCTGAAGTGGCTAAAGCAAATATACTTAAGAAATTACAAAGGTATAAGAGAATTGATGAGGGAAAAAAATAAGGTATTTGACCTCACAGTCGATGATGTTTATAAACCCAACGCAAGGTGTGCTAAGTGTAACATACCGCTACTCTGGGATTTTGAACCAAACGACGATCAGCAATTTTCTGTGGACCGTTTAAATAATAAGAAAGGTCACTCTGTAGGTAATATACGTTTGACGTGCTTAGAGTGTAATCAGGCGCGTGGTGCAGCACTACTCTGAATCTTTAGGAACGATGAGCAGCTCTTCTTTAACAAATCCACGGCTTGGGCCGTCTGTTAAGTAATACAACACAGGCTGTCCTTCTTTTGTGACGGACTTTCCAATCTGGTAAGTTTTCAAAGACCAATTAGGATCCGTAGCTCTTTTGGATCCTCCTTCCAATTCCCCAGGCTGATACAAATATCTGAACTGTTATATTCTGTGCACCTAATTTTTTTTCTTTCATTCCTACTGCTCTTGAACTCCTAACGTAGGATTTGTGTTCGACGTGTTTCTTTTTTATGGCATCCTTAGGTTTCATTCCCGTTGCCCTTGTTTCCTCATTATTTAAAGCCTTAATGACCTCTGGAAGTCTCTGCACCCACTCCCTGTTGCTTTTGGATGGATCTGCTAATTCTTTCCAATACTGATATCCAAACAACCGTTCCGCTAGGGTGCGATTAAATCTTTCAACGAGGCTTTGACCCCTGTGGTACTCTGCTTCAGCTCTCCTGATCTTAGTATCATGGTCTTTCAGCGTTTTAGTGACAGGCGCCCATGAACTCTGTCCCCGCATCCACTTGCAGCAGCTTAGGCCATTTCAAAACGCGCTTATAAATCTTACTTAGCGCTTCCGCGACTTCTCCTGAATCCTTACTGGTTATGGGCTCAGCGTCCTTGTATCTGCTGGCGATATCCACGACAGTCAAGGCATATTTGTAAGTTTTTCTCTTTACCTTATCGTGCGGCAAAAAAAGTAAATCTGCCTGATGAACTTCGTTTGGAGCATTCACGGTAAAGCTGGGTCTAGGAATGTATTTAGGAACGGGAAGATAAACCTGCCAGAGGGTCTGTTTTTTTAACCAGTTCTTCGCTGTGTCTTCAGAGACTCTAGCCGCTACAGCAAGTTTCTTAATAGCCGAGGCTCCTCGCCAATAGCCTTCGGGCCCATAATAAATCCTCTTAAGTTTGTCTTCGACGCGAGGCATTATATAATCATAAAAACAAGGCCATCAAGTTCGACGTAAAAACAGAAACCTCTCCACTGGCCACTGCGATTTGGACTCGAATAGTTTGCGGATCCAGGATGGGGAGTTGGGCGGAGAACATACCTGTTTGTTTTATTGGGTAAATAGGGATTGTTCCGACAGTGCTTTCGCCTGTTATTCGAATGCTGGCTTGTCCTTTTAAATCGATGTTTAGGTTACAAAAAAGAATGCCGCTTTTAAAACCCGCGGCGTTTATTTTTAGATTTTTGATGTCCGTCCAAAGCGGGCTATTATATTTGCCTCCATCTGTGGGGTTTTGTTTAACTATTAATTGAGTTGCCGGAATTCAGATAGGGGTTCATTATATAAATTCCAAGACAAGACTAATTTGGCGTCTGTTAAAATCGACAACCTTTCCATCGACTTTGACGGTGATATTTACTTCTGTCACCAAGTCGCAAATATCATAGTCCAAAGAAATGGGGCGATATTCTACTAGGTCAAACGGATTTCCTTTGGGCGGGAATTTAGCCATCACATTCGAACGACTGCCATTTTCATATGTATAAACTAAGTCACAATGGATTTCATAATTAGAAGGGACATTCCAATGAAATGTGTCGATATTTTGACCGGCCAGCGTCACCACTTTATAACCGATCAGGTCTTTAATGCGCTGATTCAGTGTGGTGCTTTTGTCGTGTGTAAGGCTCCATTCGTGGGGCAGCCCTGTTGTTAAAGTGACACCGAGTTTGGCGAGTTCTTTGGCCAGCGTCTGCGGCGTGTAATGCGAATTAGGAATGAGATGCTGCTTGCTGCCTTTCATTATAAAGCCCGCTATTAAATTATGCCAAGAATTGTACAAAGAGCAACTTATGAGTCGGACCTTGTGGGCTCTGATCGGCGGATTTAAATAAGTTGTAAACGGATTTTGGTCGCTGTTCAAAAAGACGATCATATATAATAGGCCACGGCGCCTCCGATGGCCAGGCCTGAAATGCCAAGAAACATTAATTCATTATTTTTTTGCCTTTTAGAAGGTGTGTAATAATCTTTAAACTGCGGTGGCTTTTTCAGAGCAAAGTGAGGATGCGTCTGTGCGTAGAGCTTAAAGGCGTAATCGGTGTTTTGGAAATTCTTATCGGCCTGCATTTTATCGCGGTAATTTTCATCTAACCAGTCGCGGTAGGCTTGTCTTTTTTTATTATAGGCGGCGAGGGCATTTTCATAGGCTTCCATGGCCAGATCGTGGCGTTTTCTTTCGGCGGCTAATTCATTTTTACTGTCGCCGTGAATCAGTTTGTCTAAATAGCGGCCGCCGTAGTTGGCGCCTGTAAAGGCTAAGGCTGCGGCGATGCTTCCGGCGATGACACTAACCATTATATACTATTGGGCAGGTATTTTTCTTTGATCAGGTAATCTCTCAAAGCGATGCTGCCGGCGACGGCGGCGGTCATTTTAACGTAATTCATGACGCTGCTGCTAGGGTCGCCAGTGAAGGTTTCTTTTAGGGCCTTTTTGCCGACCCAGCCAACGGCGGCGACGAGAGAAGTAAGTACGGCGGCTTCTTCAGCGGTCTTCATCAATGTAGAGGGCATTCTATATTAACTGCAAAGAGAATTTTCCCCCGCTGTTCTATTCCATCTCGGGGATCTTAGAGCGCTTTTTTTCTTTAGGCACCTCATGGTGTATTACGGGCTCAAGATGCACAGCGGGCTTCTGTGATTTCCACTGTAGGTATAAGCTGCCCATGGCCACTAAAAGGCCAAAGCCGCCGATGACGTAGCCCGGATTGATATCCCAGCCGTCACTAGATTCCGAAGAAGGGTCTTTTTTTGCCTTATTCTTTTTATTCAGCTCGGCCAGCTTTTTTCCCGCCGCTACTCTGCCGGGCGCCTTTGGCTTGGTGATCTTTTGTTCGGCTGCGGCGGGGGTAGTAGTATCTTCTTTCTGCTCGGTGTCACTCATATATTAAGGACTTGACGAGTTATCAAGTAACTTGAAAATGACTTATGGTGACTTGATTAAGTTGTTGACTCGACTTGATCAAGTTCTTGTGGCGGACTTGCGGTGACTTGCGGCTGACTTAGTCGTGACTTCTTGAAGTCGCTCCAAGACGTCGTAAGTTCTTGTAAGTCGATGTGCTGCGCTATGTGAAGTGCTCCGCTGGCCAACGCCATTAACTTGCCGCATTTTAAAGACAACCAGCCACAAGTGATCTTAAGTTCTTGGGCGATGACATAGTCTTCTCTTATGTCCTTCTGAAGTTGCTCTACGTCGTCTATGGGCAGTGCAAGTCCAAGTAGTTTAGTGGCCAGCTTTATAGCGCTGTCGGCGACGGCGTCTGTGGTTTTACTGGCAAGTGCCACTTCATAGCGCTTATAGAACTTCTTCACATCGGCTTCAGACAGCTGATTGACTTGTTCATGCGTCAGTTCTTTGCCGATCATTTCTTTACATTTGCCGCTGCTGACTAAAACATTAAGCTGTTCTTTCAGTTGATCATCGCCCAGCTGTGTGGGCGGCTCATCTAATAGCTCTTCGATGTTCATGTATATTAGAAAAATCATAGATTTTTCACGCTGTAAGGATATCTTAGGGAAAAAATCATTTTAGAATACTGATTGACTTTTAAATGCCGCATATGTTCTTGTAGCTGCTCTTTGGTTATTTCGCCGCAATAGTCGCTAAGGATGGTTTCTAGGTCGCTTTTGCTGGGCGTGTAAAAGACTACTAAAGAGCCGATATTTTCTCTAAAGGGCTTACTGACGCTGGTCAGCTGCTGTGATAGGAGCCACACAGAAATGTTATCATGGCGCCCGGAAAAGGCCAGTTTTACTAGCTCTGAAGTGCGTTTTTTCACGTCGTCGCCGCAGGCAATATCATCCAGAATAAGTAACGTTTGCGTCTCGGTGATGTGCCCCCACTGCCGATGCCAAAATTTTAAATGCGTTGAGAGTTCATTGGGGTCTAGGATCTCTACGAAGAAAGTCATCGTCTTTTGTTCCTATACCGCTCCAAGTTTGTTATTTACATAAGTAGGACAAAGTAGTACAATGTAGTCAAACTTGTATCTAAAAGGACCTAAAAGTTGTTCTACGACAAACTGAGTCTTACCGCAACCTGTGGGTCCTACGATAAGAGCATTACAAGGAATATGTTCTGGGTTCATTATATCTTAAAAATCTATGGCTTTTTAATATAGATATGAGCGTAGAAAGTATACAAAAGGCCGCCGAATTTATGCGCGAAAAAAAGAGTCTGGAAGAAGAAGTAATGGCGCTGAGGGCCGAGGTAGAGCGGCTCAAAGAAGAGTTGGCGGCCAATAAAACGGCCGAACGGTTCTCGGCCTTAGTGACCTTAGCTATGTGGGGTAAAGAAGCCGTCGTCGACTTTATGAGGCTTCCGATGTAGTATATATGAATCCTTACAGCCCGGGAGCAGATTGTGTTTATGCGGCTTTAGATACCGAAGCAGATTATAATCTGGGGTCTTGGCAAAATGTGGCAGGATTGAGCGTGGATGTGAATTATCCCGGCCGAAAATTGATTCTTTGTAGTATTTGTATTAGTACCGAGAGCCATGTGAATGCGGGATTTCAATTTGTGGATCACGACGGGAAACCCTTTCTACCTATGCGCGCTAAGACGAATAAACGAGAGCCGGCCCATTTTTCATTTGAACCGCCGATCAACTCTACAGAGAATTTAAGCGTCGTCACGTTTCATATGGTGGCCGAAGTGAAGAAAAAAGTCCAGCTTCAAGTGCGGGCCGATGACTCGGGCAAACTTCGCGTCAATGGAATTGCCGACAAGAGAGATAGGCCTTATAATCACATGACCATTAGCACTCTGACGGTTCTTTCACTATAAAAAATCTGTGATTTTTAAAATATAATGGAAAATCCCTATTCCACAACTCAAGAGGTGAGTTATTACTTAGCTGAAAAAGAATATTTTGAAAAAGATGAGTGGATGGATATTGATGGTTTTTTTGTAGATGTTGAAGGCTATTATATCATTCTTTGCTCGGTTAGTATTAACACCGGCAATGGCGCCAATGTGGGCTTTAGTCTTGTCGACAGTGGGAATCAGCCCATAATACCCTTCAGAACCACCACAAACAAAAGGTTGCCAGTTCATTTTTCTTATGAGCCATGTACTGTGAGCGGGGAAGATTTGACACCTGTGACTTTTCACTTAGTGGCCCATTGCAAAGGGCTGGTAAAGCTTCGCCTTATGTCAAGCGATGGCGGCACTCGACTCAATGGTACGTTTCATGGCGGAAAACCTGCGGCGGACAAGATCTACAGCCACAAACCCATCAGCGTTATGAGCGCCATCCCACTTTGTGGAGCAATAAAACAAAAAAATAATACTATGGCGCCACAGCCCATCGGCAGGGCCGCCTTACCACGGGTCGAAGAAGAGGATAAAAAACCCTGCACCCAAACATCCCAGGCAAAAAGCCCCAAAGGACGCACATCAATGCTTTAGATATATGGACTGCTTAACGTCGTCGCCGTCGAGTGATTGTGTCATCGCCCCAGAAGAAGAGAAGAAAATGCGCTGTTTGCACTGTAATGAAATCTACAGAGAAGCAGAGTTTGTGGGCCACCGCTGTACGGCCGATCTAAAGGCCCGCCGCACTAAAGATGATGGCATCTATCAGGGCGCCGATTAGAATACGAAAAAAAAGGGGTAGGGCTCAAATTAAGAATGGTATGGTATTTTGGTACCGTTTTATGTAATTATAGCGCAGTTTTATATTTTTTTATCCTTATGCGAAAAAAGGGGTAGGGCTAAATTAAAGAATGGTCTGGTATTTTGGTATCGTTTTATGTAATACTATTATCCTCTTAGAGATATAAATTACTCTTCTAAGGCGCTATAGAAGTAATATACTATTATCCTCTTAGAGATACAAAACGGTACCAAAATACCATACCATTCTTAATTTGAGCCCTACCCCTTTTTTCGCATAAGGATAAAAAAATACAAAACGATACCAAAATACCATACCATTCTTAATTTGAGCCCTACCCCTTTTTTTGCATTTAATAGCGCCCTTTGAGCCATTGGCCTAATTCTTTTATCCGCTCTTCATGGGCGGCCGCAAAGTCGTCTTCGCATTTTTTAGCCAGCGCGTCATAATACTTTTCCATATTGGCATTATATTCGCTTACGCCGCCGCAGACATTATGCGACATGTGATAACGTAGACTCTGTTTAGAGGCAAAATCCCTTTTACAGGCCGGACATGAATTATCTAAGTACAGCATTTCTTCTTCGGCTTCTCTCCGCGGCATCCTATCTTTGAGCGGATATAAACACCGCCAAATGTGATTTTCCGAATCCCTAGTATCTTTACAGCCTGCCGTGATGCACAGAAGTCCAATGTGGGCGATTTTCCCAGGGCGCGCCTTCAATGTCGTCAAAATAAGCACCGCTGCCAAAGCGTTCATCTATGCGCTTTTTTTCCTTATTCAGACGCTCTATATGCCGGCAATCGCAGCGCGCCATCAAATCCCCGCAATCGTAGCACTCTAAATCGCCAAAGTCATATTCTTCGGACGCTCTTTCTTCCGACGGTGTCACTATAGGCCTTTTCAAGCATATTTTACTTTTCAAATGCGACTGTAGCCGCTGTAAACGGCAAAAGTTCTTTCCGCACAAAGGACACTGGGTCTGACAGGTTTTGGCGAGTTCATGTTGCCGTAAACGGCGTTCAGAGGTAAAGCTTTTAGAGCAATGTACACAATTCATTTTATACTAATAAAAACTATACCCTCAAATAATGATACCGCAGCGAATAAAAAAAAAGCCATAGCATCATTTTTTCCGTGGCATAAAACTTACTATTATTAATCCGGCCTTCAGTTTTTCTTTCATTCGGCCGTGGCATTTTTTTTTCCGTATTCTAAGGTCCATGAATCGTCGCTGTCCGTGTCACTGAGGGTCCAATCGCTGCTATGTAAAGAGTCATCGGCACTACTGATGTCGCTGTAGCTCCAGTCGCTTCGGGATTCATCGGCGCTTAAAATACTACTGTCGCTGTCGTAAGAACTCATTATATTTAAGAGAACATATCTTTTTTTTCTATTTTGACCGCATTAAAGCTCCAATAGCCATTATTGCCACAGCGGCTTTTCTTAAGCCCATTACTCCGTATATGCGTATATTCTTTGCCCTCTAAAGTCTCTTTTACCCGCATGCGGCGCCCACATAGTGTAAAAATTATTATCGCCATCCTCCAGGGTCAGCTTCATACTCTCGGCCGCGTGTATCTCAAAGACATCATAGCCCACAATCTTATAAATGCGCCCGACTTCTAAATCGCGCCACTTTGTCATGGTTTCGGCTTCTTTGATGGCTTTGTTAAATTCTGCGGCGCTGATCATTATATCATAGAGATGTTTTTACCTTTAAAAGCAAATACGATGTATAACTCTCATATGCACCGCCAAGGTTTCTTCGCTTTTAAAGCGCCGTGGGCAGCGCGGGCAAGGAACCCTTAGGCCGCTGCAGTATTCCTTTAAGGCATCAACTATTTCATCATAGTCGTGGCTGACCAAAGTAAGATAACCCTGCTGTTCGTATCTTCGTAATGCTTCTTTTTGGGCTTCAGAGACTTCTCCAGTGCCCTTAGGCGTCTTTAATTCTATACAGAAGCCGTTATAATTTTTATGGGCGTTTTGCACTATAAGATCTGGCTGCCCCTTCTGATAGCCCTTTTGCCAACTTTGTATTCGCTTTTGCTGGGTATCTTGGTTTTCTCCGAGGCCGGCGACGAGGAGAAGATTATGAAAGCGACGGATGTAATCTATTACTTTTTTATGTAAGTCAAACTCATTTTCGATCTTAAAACACGTGATGGCCCTTATATCTTTCTTCAGATCATAATGGCCCGTTTTACGAATCTGCGGTAATACTTCTTCGAAGACCCACTTTCTGAATTCTACGGCGCTGGGCAGCTTACTGCTAAAAATTAACTCATACAGGCCAGGCTCAGTAACATAGACGGTGTTTGGCTGCTCATTCAAGGGGGCATTATTTCGATGCCCCCTTATATCACACAGGGATTCTTGTACTCCTCAGATACGTGGTCTCTTATAGCATTTTTTGCACAACTGTAGCCTAAGGCCTTAGCAACGTCTTTTGCTTTAAAATACAATTCATCTCCCTTTTTGAGGGTATTGAGTTTTAGATTTAGTTTTGGGTTTTCAAAGACGCGTAACATGGTATATCAGTATTATTTTTTTAATCTTAAAATCCGATGCTGCTAAAAATTGGCTCTTATATTTTTTTAATCTTAATATGCAATGCCGGGTGCAAGGGAGCGGTGAAATCGCGCGGCCTGTAGTCCTCAGATACCCGAACATAGCCTAAAGCCGTGGCAATATCTTTTGACTTAAAATACAAATCATCTCCGTTTTTTAGCTTTACAAAAACGCGTAACATGGTATATCTATTTTTTTTTTAATCTTAAAAGCCGATGGATTTAATAGGCAATGGACTGAAGTTGATTACCTTCTATGTTCATTTGCGCATCGCCGACGACAAAGATGTGGCAGTTGATCTTGTCATCATTGCCGGCGCCAGAATTTGTTGTGCGTTTTATCTCCAAAGTGACGCCGTCTTGTGTGCTGACCAGTTTTAAGCCCTGGCCGTGAATATCATTGTCCTCTGAGGTTCTTAGATCCACCCACAGGGCATATTTATTGCCGTGAAAGAACTGCGTGGGGCTTATGTGGTCGCCAAACCGTCTTACTACTTCTTTGTAAATGTCGGCCGGCTTCAGGCCCTGCGAGTAAATCTTATTAGGAACGCCGTTGATATTGACTTTGACGTCGGTAATGTTCGGATTGACAAACTTCTCTGAATCTCTCTGGCCGGCCGAAAACGGCTTTACGAAGAGCAGCAGCAGCCCAGACAGAGACCTGCGGGGTATATTCACCGTTTCGGTAATTAAATCTTGGGTCTTGTCTAGAATGGGGATGGTCTTGTGATGATGCACGTGGTCATAGAGAAAAGCCTTGCCAGCAGAGTATTCAGCGGCGGCACTGCGGGCTAAGGTATCGCTGTGAATGGTTTCATACTGCAGCTGTAGATTGGTCATACTGTAGTCGTGAATCGCCCCAGTCAAAGCCGAGTCAGTGCCCTGCAGTAAGTTAGTGGTGTCCGCCAGCGTCACTTCAAACTGCATATCAGATGATAAGATTCTGGGGTAAAAGACACCATGGGTCTTCAGAACTTCAAAATCCAAAGGGATGACATATTTGGTGCCATAGGCCGCTGATAGCGCCGTAGCTTCTGCATCACTTCCCTTATTGGATGAACTACTTCTCATCTTTCTCAAGGTATCAGTGCCAACGCCCTGCTCCACCAGCACATCTCTCTCTTTAGGGCACATAGGAATAGATCCTTATAGGTGTGGTAAAGGTCATACCTGTTGAGATCTAAAAGACATTCTCCGGCAAATTTAACTTTCATCCTATTGACGATGTTGCGGCCGATGTTGTTAACGCAATGGCGTTTGTCGGCCGTTGATGGTTGTATGGCCAAATCAAACCGCAGCGCCAGGGTGCCAGGCACTAAGAGAAGATTTTCTGAGAGTGTGGGGACGCTGACGTATAATGTCTCGCCGGGCTTTGCACTAGAGGGCGTAAAAGTAACGCGATGAAACGTCCTTTCAGGCCTTTAAGCCGCCGGTCTGTTTGGGCAGAATACCGGGATCTATCTTTGAGCTGATCATTATATATATGGAAGGAGAAATAGATCCTGATTTTGACCCCACCACCGAAGAAGGTCAAGAAGATATTAACGACGACGAATTAGCGCCCCTGATAGAACAAGGAAAAAGAGATAAGTGGGCCATCTTTAGAGATGCATTTCGTCGTTTTGGCGACGGCGCTGGTAGTTATATCAGACGCCTCGGAAGGGACTACGAGCGTTTGCATCCCGAGGAGCCCGTACCTGAGTACCTTCAAATGGAAGAATTTAACAAATTTCAGCGATGAAGAAACACTAAAAGAAATTCTTCAAACTCCGGTCGAACTGGCCGAAAAGCGCCTCTAGAGAGTTATACGAACACTTCAACTTCGATGATGTAAGACTAATCTGAGCAGAAGGGCCAAGTTTACATCTCGTTTCCCAACGAAAAGAGCCAAGGCCAATGGACTAAGCCACAAGCCCTTTTTACTAAAGAAGGCGAGGATTAGAGAAACGGTAAAGGCGCTCAAGGGATTTAAAATGGCATCGAGAGGCCTCTTAGAGCTATTGGAAGAGCATAATGCAAAGATCGCATTACAAAAGAGAGCCATCGACCTAGAAGATCAACTAGGCGAGGCCGAACAAGCCCTTGCGGTCAAAAACCAGGCCCTGTCTAATCTACAATCCCGATTTGACCGCGCCCAGGAAGAATACGAAAAAGCCTTGGCGGCCAACGAAGAACGCCACAACCTAGAGACAGAAAACTTCCTCGAAGATGCCCGAAAAAGAGAAAAGGACTCCCACAATGAATCACTTATGACAGTGATCAACGAAGGTAAAAAAGCCCTCGAAGAAAGGGATCAAGCAAGAAAAGCCTTTGACATAGCAAGAAACGAGGCAGGAATAAAAGAAGAGGAAATTAAAAACCTTGAAACGACCATTGCAGGTGCTTTAGCAGAAAGACAACAACTCGTAAGCAGAATCTATACTATGGAAGAACAGATAAGGCAGAGAGAACAGGCTATTGAAGACTTAGAGAGTCAAGTCGAGGAGCAACAACAGATCATTAACGATGAAAGCCGCAGTGAGGAGGAAAGAGAGGCTGCTCAAAGGGAATTGGAAACCTTACAGGAAAGAATTACCGAACTTCGGGGACAAAAAGAAAACTTAGAGCGAGAATTAGGTCTTACCACTAAGGAAAAAATAAAACGCGCCCTTTTGAAAGTATGGACTGCCACTTGCATTTGCAGTCGCTGTCAGCAGCGTCGTGGGGGTTATCTTTACCATGCTGAAAGCCACTGGGGCCGGAGTTAAAAAAGTAGGACAAGGCCTTGCTAACCTGGGTAAAAAAATGGCAGCAAGCATTCCAGGCCTGTTGGGTAGCGTACTTTCATTAGTACTAAGAACAGGTGGAGAACTGCTAAAATTCGTAGGCAACAACATCTGGATATTAGTCGTTGCGTTAGGGGCGGTTCTTCTTAAGAGATGAAGGATTTAGGTGCCTTCCGGTCATCGCAGTATATAATAACCCAGACTCATAGCTGAAGTCATTAGCCCAGCTTCAGATAAGGCGTGGGTCATATTTTGCTTCTTTTGGTTTATAAACCTCTTTTTTGTTGTCGATTATCTTTTTTTACCGGAGTATGTACTTTAACTGCCGGCTTTACAAAGTGAGGCACCCCCACCTGTGGTTTGACCTGTTAATGTCGTTGACAGCCAAACTTCATCACCTCAGTAGCCTTTTGTAAAAGATTGTTATAGCCCACGACAGAGCGAGTATTAATCACTAAATCGCTCGGCATGAGCCAACAGCCTGGCGCTATGGCATAGTCTAAGCGCACTTTAGCCTCTTGGACAGCAAACTGATACCTTTGTATGCTTTTGGCAATGTCGTTTTCTATCACGGCCGATTCAAATAGCACTAAGAACTGTTGTTGTGTTTCTTGACTGGCGCCACCGGCCGCTATAATGGGTGAGCGTGTGTCTACCTGGGCCCCAAGGATGCAATAAACGTAGGCCTCTATGCTTCTATTCAGCCGCGCCAGATTTACCAGGCCCTCACCGCTTTGCAAGACAAACCAATCATATTGCCTATAAGTGCGCGAGTCTTTTAACACCTCTATCTCTGGCCCGCCATACTTTGGCTTACCCTCATCTCTGAACCTATTTTCTGGATTCGGCCAGCCGCCTTCTTCTATGTTAAGGCCCGCATAATCGTAGCCATAAGGATCGCCAACGCCCCCATTGTTAGGCGCCAAGAATCTAAAATCCTTATTGACCACTTTAAACTCATTACAAAGGCGTTCATAAGTGGCGGCCTTATAGTGGCTATCATAGGCGTCAAAACCCACATCCCCCGGCAAAGGTGCCCCCAGTTCATGTAATATTCTTCGGACAGTAAAGGCCACATGAAACTGTAAGAAAGAGCACTTAGGTAGCATATCTAAGCCCACACCACAGCCCCCCGTGGCCGCCCATACGGCAAAGTTCAGCTGCTGCGCCCAATAGTTCATGTTTGGTCCTTTAAGCCATTTCTTAGCCGCCGCCGCAGATTTAAATTCTGTCTCACTCTTTTTAAACACGTTACGCACTTTTAAAGGTATCTTTTTACCCGGCGCCACTTCTAATGTCAAATGGGAGAAATTAGTCTTAGACGGCATAATATGCCAAGCCACAGAGGGCACTGCATAATTTATTCTAGCGACTGTAAAATCCTTAGGCCACGATAGAGATATCTGCGGCTTAACGGTCTTGTTTTTAGGATCTCTAGGTCCTAAGGCCTTTAAAAGTGCTGCATTTAATTTTGAGTCGCCATAGTGATGCACTGCCATTGGAAAAGGCCCATCTGGCGTAATATCTTCTCTAAACACATCGACGGCAATTCCATCGTGTTCGAATTCGATGCTCTGAGGCCCGGCAGAGAACTTTTTAAAATCGGCGTGCGGGTAGGCCGTCCTAAATCTGTGCCATTCGTATTGTACCATTATATATAATGACCGACGTGATACAAGAAGAACCCTCTGCTCCGCCGTTATACCCTGTCATCTCTGATGGAGAAAGTTTTCGACTTCAAAAAATCAATATGATCCTTTCTGAATTAGGCGCCGAGGTCAAACATTACGACGGCGTCCGTAAAAAATACAATAAAACACGCTCCGTGACCCACGCCATTGCTTTATCTTCCGGTACTTTATCAGCCCTTTTAACAAGTTCGGGGATTGCCACGTCTTTAACGGGCCCCGGAATTGTAGTAGGAATCCCTTTAAGCGCGATTGGGGGACTCTGTGGAATTATTTCAGCCGTCGCCACTATGGCCACTAAGCGATTGACCAAGAAGGTTTCGAAACACGAGAAAACGACAATATTGTGTAAATCCAAAATAAATACGATTTCAGATTTAATTTCAAAAGCTTTACATAATAACAGAATTGATGAGAATGAATTTGCTTTAATTATGGCCGAGTCAAATAAATACGAGCAATTGAAAAATGAAATCCGACAAAAAAGCGTCGAAGTTTTTAAAAAAGACGATCCCGAACTACGCAAGAAAATCTACAGCGAAGCCATGCAAGAAATAAAACAAAAACTAAATCATTAAATATTCATTTTGAAAAGAGCCAGACAGGATTTAATATACATATTGAACGCCTGTCTAGAAATTATGCGCAATGAGTCTGATGCATCGGACTAAATAATAATTCGCCGATCGAATGTATTTATCAGAGTCTGATGTATCGGACTGAAGCGAGAAATACGACAATTATTTCGCCAGTCGACTAGGAATCCATCCTAAGAGATTGTTACATATTGAACGCCAGTCTAGAAAATATACGTAACCAAGTAGTTTTATTGCGTCAAATCCGGTTACAAAAACTCTTCAGAACCCAGAACCCTCACAAATTTCACGAATAGCCTTCATGTTCTTACTGAAGAAAATCAGGGGTAACTCACAATGTCTTAGCCTAGGATTCTTCTCCCCCAGCTTAGCCAGCTGCCTCAAAAAATATTTGTGAGGACTTTGATAAATTCACTCTGTCAAAATATTCGCCTTGGCAACTTCCCAACAATTCTCCTTGGCCGACAGCAAAATAAATGATCTGTCCTCCTGTTATTTCCGATGGCCTCCTGCAACCTTTCAATGCTTTCCAAGATTTCAGCTAGGACTTTCATCAGGCAAGTCATTATCGATGTCGCCAGAGTAGATAAAGCGAGATTCGTTGATGCTTCTCAACAGCTCTTCTTTGATTTCCGCCCTCGTTTTCTTAGACCTCCCTGACCCTGGGTTTATCGGGTACTTTTCATCAAGCCTGCTTCGAGCTTCAGCCAAATCGTTGCGAGTCTCGGGAAATCGTTCTCCCAATCGTTCGAAGATGGAGTTTACATCAGCACGATAAGATTCAAATCGACTCATAAATGAGGATTTAACTCACACGATCTGCTTTATATCCCGACTTAACACGTGATCTCACTTTTTGGGGCAATCTCATTGGTCTGATGCATAAGACTGCCTCGCAAAAACACGTCACGAGTATGATGCATAAGACTGCCTCGGAATCCATCTCAACAGGGGGCGGTTGGCGTCTATTGTGTATAATATTTTATAGATTACGTCAGGGTAATATGGAATGTCCTTCTCCAGCCGAATAAACATCTGCTCGGCTCTAAGCATTGTATTTACAGAAACCTCAGGTATTTTATCTCCTGTAATTTCAGATAGAAGGTTAGAAACACTCTTGTAATGTTTTCCTTTAATTTCTTCAAGGTTTTCTTCAAACCCTGTAAAGTCGGCTCTTCTAAGTTGTCTATAATTTTTATCTTAGTCGCATCATCAAAGAATACGGGCCGATGACCTTGCATATAACTCATCCACTATCTGAAATAGTGTATTCTTCTATACGGCGTTCGTTTACGACCACCGTTAGCTAAATACTGTTCTATTGTGGCACAAGGAACCGCATTGAATATAATTTTATGACACTGTAAACAAAGGCTGAAGTGTCTTCTTGTATTTGCATTTTTTCTACCACAACACTTTAAGCGTCTTGGCGGCGGCGGTATAAGTTCTCGCTTAAGACAATCAGAACACATTTTATAACTTTCATAGGTCACGGCAGGCGCGTTACAGTCACACAACATTATATAATAGTTATGTTATAGTCTCTACCAGCAGCAGTAATATCTTACTCTCTCTAAGACCCATCTGTTGCGAGGTTTCTGAAATGACGCAATGAATCCCCCATGTCCGACGCCCCTTGAAATATGCAGGCAGGGCCCGCGTATTTCATGGGTGCCTCCGCGAGTCCACCTTACTGCTGCTAATATCAACAATATTTCCCCAAAACAAAGAAGTATGGGGCAGAAGTTTTGAAGCCATATAAAATATTTCCAGGTGGTGACATTTATCGAGTATGAAAAGCCATATATTGGCTTTGTCATGGGTTTTAATTTATACTTGATAAAACACTTAAGTACTCCTGCTTGTATTATATACTTTACTTAATAGATTGTATATTGGATATTTTTTTCCAAACAGTTTCAATGGTCATTTATTCATCCATCCATCCATTCAGTCATTAATTCTGCCCATATATCCATCTTTCCTTTTATCCAATCCATCCATCCATTTACACCTTCCACCATTTAGTCCTTTTGTTCTGTATCTATCATTATTATATGATTGAGTCTGTTTTCTTTGTTATTCATAGGACTTTATATCACTAAATTCACGATGATTATATATTCAATGGTTTTATATAGAGCTTCTCCGGGATGTATCTGTATAAATCACTTGAATTTATAATTCCCGGGGTTTATCTAGATACATCACTTGAATTTATAATTTCGTTCCATACTTCCTTATATGATTTATGTGTGGACATCAAGACTTAAAAATTTTCTTAGAAATATACTAAGTAGCGAATTTTGGTGGAAAAAGTCTTTGATAAATGACAGAGATTCGAACCCGAGACTTTCTCCACTCCTATACCCGCTTTTAACCACTATACTACTGAGCTAACTGATTGAATCTTCTCAACAAAAAAATATTTTGTGTGTTATCATGAAGTTCGTTAGTGTTTCTCTGAATAGAATTGAAAAACAATTATTTAAGGTTTCCTTCTGGGAATTCGGTAACAATGATCTAATTAGTGATTGTCTTTTTGAATCGCTTTTGTGTGAAAACCTCCTCAATCATATAATAAGGCAGATAAATACCTCGAAGCTCGGCTTTTATCCATATACATGTATATGGCTAAAAGCCTTGCTTCTCGGTATTTATCCCTTCCTTCTTCAATTACCTATCTATTTATTCATTCATTCATTAATACATCCATCCATTCATTTATGTATTCATTCATATATTCCTTCATTAATTCATTCATTTCTTTATCTCATTTTCTTCAGTCAAGAAGAAATTTGGGTCACCAAATCGTCTGGGATCACCAAATGGTACCAAAGTTATAAGAGTTGGAGGAGACTTAAGTAAGGCTTCAAAACTACAGTTATTCAATAGTCAAAGAAATGAGGAAAAACACATTCCACAAACTAAGTTGTTGTGTAAATATGCTTATTGTTTACGTGTGATAGGAAATGGTGGGTTCTGCAATCACATTTATGCCTTTTTGAAGATAGTTGCAAAGTTTGCCTTGGACAAAATGAGTCATCCCTGAATTACTGCCTTGTACATCGAGGCCATGTGGTTGGACTGTCCCAGTAGTAAGAAAGATGAATGCCTACAGTTATGGAGACTGTTATCAAAAAAGTTAGACTTGACAAAAAAACGCTGGAATCAAATGTTCTCTATATGAAGCCACATCCCCTACTGCTCAACCATACCCATTTGAGACAATCAACAGCATGAAAGAGAAACTGAAAGACATCAATCCCCTTATCCCTTTGGTTCATGGTATATGCAAGAAAATAAGTGACGAAGACTGGACAGACACAAAGTTTGGTAAGGTGCCAATATACTCTACACTTGCAAATCAGTGCAGCAGGTACGACAACAATTTTAAAGCATATATAAATACAGACATAGTTCTTCCAACAAGCTCCTCTACTACAGATGTTTATCCAGAATTTCCTATTACAAACCTTCCTGACTTAGTGTTCTTTCACACTGCACTATTCATGCATGACAATATTGCTAAGTACCCTCCGTAGTATCAGCTTTCCATTCAACGTTCACAATGATGGACAATGAATTTTTTTAACCAATCAAAATCCGTTATCTACACGTGCTAATAACTAATAACACAACTTCATTTGCAAACGACATTCATTCCATTTGGGGCATCACTGCATGAGGACTTCTACGTGGAATTATGACTGACTCATCGTCAAAATCTACATTAAAATGGCCAGATTTCGCTTCAAATTTTTCCTCCTCCTCTGTAATCAACCCGCCAATGGCGAAGTAACTTGTGGATTTTAGTTAAATAATGAGTTTTTTATTTGAAGGCAAAAATATAAATCAATTAATACAATATGTATTTTTCTAAATGATAAATCATTGCTCTCACAAATCTAAAAATTAAGATTGGGCCCATCTGTAAAGAATTTTGAAAGAGTCATTTGGATAATATTATTAATAATATCAGCTAATGTAGTTTCTTTAGCGAAAAATAATTGACTTGAGTATGAAAGAACAAAAAAAGATAATGAAGCAATGGAAAAAGAAAAAAAAAAAAAGAAACCGGTCTGCCCGTGATTTGAACAGGGTACCTCTGGGCTCGTAGCCAGCAATGAACCACTTGAGCCACTGAGCAATTTAACATTTGGGAAGGTTATATTTTTATACATATTGTAAATTAATGGCTGTATGCTTAGCAAAGCTATTGAACATGTACAAATTATGAAAGAAGTTTCTCTATGAACCAAATGTCGCTATGAATAAAATAAATTACTCCATAAAAGTACTCATAATAGCCACCAAACTTAAACTCAAATACGCTTTTTTGATGCCGTTTCGGCCAACCGGGCCGTAGCGATTCCACGGCCATGCAGTTTCTCCAGTTTCAGCAGGCGTCAGTTCGTACTGGAATATGATTTCGTTTGCTTTTTATTTCAACATTTACTCTCGTGCTGATAGAGTACAAACACTAAATGCTTGGATGACTCATTGATATTGGACTTGCGACGAATTTTTTTGTTTGAAGACAGCGACTACAAAGTCCATTGTTTTCATATCCGAGTATATCGAACAGCTCGATCAACTTGGAGATGCGATGAAAATTATTCCAAGCTGCAGAGGGAACTGAGAGTAGTTCAATACAGAATGTGGCAATGAATAAGAAACTATTTATTCAAATTTTAAACTATTGGCAATTTCGCCTAACATCCGACACGTACAATCGATCTTCGTGGAGTGCAGACCCGTGTACATGTAACTTACATGTAGAGCACGAGGTAATGTTAAAAACTTGTATTACCCAGCTTAGATCGTGTGCCTAAAAATTGTTGCTTGTACACAAATCTAAAACAGTTACATTACGTTCAAAGCTCTGGTCGCCGAAAATTATTATAGAGTATGAGGGGGAACACCGTACGGCCTACGATACGATACGGTTACAGCAGAAATTTCGAATGTTTTTATAGAAACTATGATACTGGTACAGTTACGATACGGTACGGTAAGTTTCCCACTCATACGAAAACGACTCTAACGCAAGTTAGCACCGTATCGTATTATCAAGAATAGACCGGAAGTAAAGTTTGACAGACCGGAAGTTTACAGGAAAGTGAGTGAGTGAGTGAGTGAGTGACACAATAGCTTACTACTTTATGTATGGCACCATTCTAGTTAGACAATAGATAGATTGAATAGTTGTCATACACAAAGTAGTAACCTGACTGATTTGCATATTCGACCCCTCACAATAACTCGTGGATTTTCAATCCACGAGTTAAAAACGAACCATGTGATAGCTTACATCCATGATCTGTCTGCACAAGGAACGTCCGCGACATCTGTGACATTGCAAACAGCTCAAGGCCCACAACCAGTGTTGGTATACTCACCAAACAAAAGAAAACTTTTGCTTGAAAAGCAAAACACTCGCTCGCCAGTGAAGATTTCAAAATTCTCGAGAACACCGGATGGCAAAACAGTGATAATCAACAAAATGGCTACCATTACAACTCCCAACGCCGAAGAATACGACTTTCAGTACGATGAGCTACCCGCTGCTCCTTTCCTACAAGTCAACAAAATCCTAGATAAGTTTGAGGAATACAGAGAAATAACCGTCAAAGGAAAAGTTTCAGGGTTTGGTGAAGTTCATCGTCCAAAAGGCTTGAAGTTATGCTCTGGCCACTTTTGTGATGACTTCGGCACAATTCCCATAGATGTGTGGGAAAACTACATTCCACAATTAGTAAATGGCCATGTCTACACTATTAGTCCAGTGCGAATGAGATCCTGGCAAGGTGTTATGAAGATTACGACCATCAAAGATAAAACAAAAATAAAAGAGATCCTCGACAGTCCTGAATTGGCAAACTTGCCAGAAACTGACACCGACAAATCAGACATAGTCACTGAAAAGAAGTCTGTAAACAACATCTACTCAATCGACAAGATAGAGAAATTTATCAAATGTAATAAGTGTTTCAAGAAAATTCTCCAGGTCAACAAGTCCCTGGCACATTGTGATAGCTGTGGACAATGCACTCATGCTTTAACCTGCGTCAAAGACGTGTGCGTCAAAGTTGTTATCAGAGACGGATCAGACGGAGAATCCTTGCAGCTCACTGCATTTGCACAACCCCTCCTATCGATGATACTAAATATTCTACAACTCGATGAAAATGAAATTGCAGACAAACTATTGAACATGGAAAATATCAACTTGACCTATGAGGTAAACTCGAGCATCATCACATCTATCGCTACCGCTGCCCCGGCTGAAAATCAGGCTACTGCCTCTGGTCTCTCGATCGCTGCCGCTGCCCCGGCTGAAAATCAAGCTACTGCTTCTGGTCTCTCTATCGCAAGCACTGCTCCGGCTAAAAATCAGGCTACTGCTTCTGGTCTCTTTATCCTTACCACTGCCCCGGCTGAAAATCAGGCTAATGCCACTGGTACAGCTGTTTAACTTCCAAAGAGCATCTAAATACAACACTTCAGACTATAGTAAGTTGTGTTAAAATAACTTCATAAACTGTTCATGTTCATTTTTTGTTATCTCATGTTAAGTCCTTTGCAGGCATATGAGCCATGAAAAACATTACTTATCTTATCACCCCAACAATATAACATGCAGTTGGTGATTCTTATGTTTTACCATGTTCTGCCAATTGAAAGGCTTTAGAGATTGTTTTAATATGTTTGTATTTTTTGCCATCAAATCAAAGGTAATACTACACTGATTTTCATCAACCTGCCAAACAATAGTTAGCTTATTAAACTCTAATTTCACTATTAAATGAACAATTAATTTGATTACAATGAATACAATGAAGTGCATTAGAGTGACCATTAGAGTGACTTTCATAAACAAATGAAATTTTTGATGTTTAGTAGTTAGAAGTGTTTAACCCTTTCACTCCTACAGCGCCCGAAACCGGCCGTAAAAATTCTACTCGTCTAAAAAATTACTTCTTCCTAAAAAAGGACAACTCAAACTCAACTTTGGTACCAAAGTAAACTCTAGTAAATGAGTCAAGTTTTGAAAATCAAACATTGTGAAACAACTGGCGATTTCTGCAGAAATTCGTCATTTCAAGGCAAGGAAAGGAAAAAATCATCATTTTGGGCTCAATTTTCATCCTCGAAAATCACACATTTTGGACCTCAATTTTTCTCAACAAATTATCCTTTCCTGCACACGAAACAGCATTAACAACCAAATTCAGTCCTAGTCTTGTGTTCTCATGGACTTTTTGGCCTTCTTTTCATTTCACGGACACAGCTGCGGCTGATTCATTGTGGCCATTTTGCAAGCACGTGTTTTGGGACTTTTACGACCTAAATGCATTCTGGGTAATTCAGCTCCTACGCGACAGCCACAGCCCTTCCCTCCATCTTTTAGAGTTTTTAGTAAAGTCTCGAGCCCCCTCGGAATTCTGCCCAAATTTCGCGCTTGCTGTGTTCCTCAATCGTCACAACTCCCAAAAAATGCAATGGCAGGTCCGAGAAATTGCCCTTGGACGAGCTTCAAAGCACACTTCGTCTTGGCACCACTCAAAATTCACCCAGTCAAAGCTACGAGTCAAAATGCCTACGAAGTGTTACACCTTGACGAATTCTTACGGCAAGTAAGCTCTCTGCTACTTCCAGGCTTAATGATGCCCAGCCAGTAGGAACCAAAGGCGAAAAAAGGCTCGAAAATTCACAGAAATCCAAGTTTTCTGGACTTTCAAACGCCAACATCACTCGACCAAAAACGCTACCGCTTCAAACTGGTTTCAACCGGTTAACTTGAGCCCTCAATAGTACAAAACAGCAGAAGTTTCTATGGTTACTCCAGTAAGCAGGCGAAAAAATACACAAATCGATTATGACCTCAAAATCGCGTAAAAACCTCAAAAATCCCCAGTAGCGAAAGGGTTAACAAGAAACAATGGGTGTCACGTGACCCAACTTTTTGACACTTTAGTTGTGATCACCAACCCTAGGGCTAACTTTTGGCTAGGGTTGGGGTTAAAGTTTTAGGGTTAGGGTTAGAATTTGGGGGGTGGGGTGGTTTTCAGTGCTACAGCCAGCCTGTTCCCTGGGGCTAAGTTTGGGCCTAGGTAAGTCACGTGACCAGCCTCCCTACCCCACTTCAACACCATAGCAGAAATATCTTCTGTCCTAGGACTGCATTCAAGGCACTACAGTGCACTGTGTATGCCAGGATGTGAAAATCACCACCCCCCACACCTGCTGTTTTGTGTGTTTTGGAAAAAATGCTAAAATCTGGTTGTTCAAAAGTGCCTCCCCCCCTAACATTGCTTGTTTGAACTTGGTTTTCATTCAAACTTCGTATACAGATACCTATCCATGAAACAAACTTGTCTATAGGGATTGTAAATGAAAAGGCTGAAATAGTGGAGAAAAACATTTTTTTAATTAACCCTTTCGCTCCTACAGCGCCCGAAACCGGCCGTAAAAATTCTACTCGTCTAAAAAATTACTTCTTCCTAAAAAAGGACAACTCAAACTCAACTTTGGTACCAAAGTAAACTCTAGTAAATGAGTCAAGTTTTGAAAATCAAACATTGTGAAACAACTGGCGATTTCTGCAGAAATTCGTCATTTCAAGGCAAGGAAAGGAAAAAATCATCATTTTGGGCTCAATTTTCATCCTCGAAAATCACACATTTTGGACCTCAATTTTTCTCAACAAATTATCCTTTCCTGCACACGAAACAGCATTAACAACCAAATTCAGTCCTAGTCTTGTGTTCTCATGGACTTTTTGGCCTTCTTTTCATTTCACGGACACAGCTGCGGCTGATTCATTGTGGCCATTTTGCAAGCACGTGTTTTGGGACTTTTACGACCTAAATGCATTCTGGGTAATTCAGCTCCTACGCGACAGCCACAGCCCTTCCCTCCATCTTTTAGAGTTTTTAGTAAAGTCTCGAGCCCCCTCGGAATTCTGCCCAAATTTCGCGCTTGCTGTGTTCCTCAATCGTCACAACTCCCAAAAAATGCAATGGCAGGTCCGAGAAATTGCCCTTGGACGAGCTTCAAAGCACACTTCGTCTTGGCGCCACTCAAAATTCACCCAGTCAAAGCTACGAGTCAAAATGCCTACGAAGTGTTACACCTTGACGAATTCTTATGGCAAGTAAGCTCTCTGCTACTTCCAGGCTTAATGATGCCCAGCCAGTAGGAACCAAAGGCGAAAAAAGGCTCGAAAATTCACAGAAATCCAAGTTTTCTGGACTTTCAAACGCCAACATCACTCGACCAAAAACGCTACCGCTTCAAACTGGTTTCAACCGGTTAACTTGAGCCCTCAATAGTACAAAACAGCAGAAGTTTCTATGGTTACTCCAGTAAGCAGGCGAAAAAAATACACAAATCGATTATGACCTCAAAATCGCGTAAAAACCTCAAAAATCCCCAGTAGCGAAAGGGTTAATAAGTAACTTTTGTTTTACAACCTTATTGAAATTACTCTAATTACAGTAAATTTAACTTTTTTCTCTAATTCTATTGTTTTCTATTGTTCAAACATCACTATTTTTAATAAATTACTGGTAGTAATTAATTTAGTACTTCTCAAATATATTGCACTCTGAAATATTTTTACCATTCACAGTACAAACGTGAATAACAAAAAGCCACTTATTGCCAAACGTTGAAACATAAAGCTAGTCGAACAATAGAAAACAATATAACTAGCAGTTGCATTTACTGTATGTACTGTTTCATAGTGGTGTTTGTTATTGTTTGAAAATTTCATTAAAACATTTGACCTGTAGTACTGAATCATTATTGGGACTATAATAGATGAAGAATCATATGAAATGTTCTTTCGAACGATGTATTGTTTACAAGAAAAGACTGCACATTTAGACGGAAATCAAATGAAAAATGTAAATGACTTGAAAAGTCATTACATTTACGGAGTTTTAACAATCTGAGGGTGAAAGCTATAACCAAAGGAATATTGAAAATAATAGAAAATTTACTGAGGTTGCGAATCTTGCAGTTTTGCTACTAAGAAAAGAAAAATTTAAGTAATTTAGAGCATTTAATTATTTCTCTTCGTGCATCATTTTTTCTCAATTCTTTTGTAAGGGTATACTGACATATATATTTGGCCCGTTGCTAGGGAAAATTCAGAGACTCATAAAAATCGTTTTTTAAGTAGAGAAGTCACACAACTTTAGGAATGAGTTAGTGTTGGGTAGTACACTAGTGTGTGATGACGCCATTGCCTACGTCATCATGACGTCATCAAACATGAAAAATCCTATAATTTTGGAGAGGCTTTACTGAAATAAAATGATTTTTGCATTTTCTGAATCTCTAGTCCATGATGCAAAAAGTCAAGGATGCTTTTAGCGTTTACTTTAAATATGATTTTTTTACGACAGTTTCTTCCCGTTTTGGAGAACATTTTTGTTAATAACTTTGGTATTTTTCCTTTGTTTTTAAAATCCATGCTTAACTTTGTGGAGAACAAAAGTCTTCACATTTCTTCAAATTACTTTGTTTGAGAGGGCTCGAAAATTATAGCTTTTTTCGTAAACACTGTATATCCCATATATTTTATTCTGCTTTGGGCTTCCTGTGCTTGATAATTTTTAACTCGTGGATTGCAAATTCACGAGTTGTCGTGTTTGTGAAGATAAGAGACAGACATCGAGCTGTGTTAGAATTTTGTAGTTTTTAGCTGTCTTTGGAAACAACTTACCTGAAAAAGGGTTCAGAAAGAAAGAGTAGTATTTAGTAAGTCATTTGTATAGTATTTTTTCCATGTTTGAAGATGTTAATGCAGTTTGATGGATTCGTTTGATTGAGTTGCCATCAGTACAGTCCTTCAAAGCCGGCATCATGTTTTTGGATCTGCGACGTTGTTCATCTACTGTTCTACACGTTTTGTCTCCTTTCTCGTTTTAGGATGAAGCCACTACAACAAGAGCATATATAGGAACATAATGTTTAAAGGTTTTTGATTATATTTCTGTATCTTTTGACTATTTCCAGTCGAACTTTCGTGACATATACTGACAAGTCCGGCTTGTTTACTTTCAAAAATATGTGTGTTTCTTTTAGCTTCTTTTATCACTTGGCACTTCAGTTTGACTTTTAATACTTTATAACCAGTGGTTACCTGTCAAATATTTTGGTGAATACAACAAATGCCATATAATTGAAAAAACAAAGATAAAAGGTTACTTTTTCGAGTGAATCTCGAGGCTGGAAGGTCGATGGAAGGGGAAAACTCGATTCTTGATCAAGCCGCCTGCATACCAACGCATAACCATGGCAAAAATATATGTTAGTACACCCTTAAAAGTGAAATACGGCACTGATATTCATATAAACTCCTTTGTGATCACTTGCTCCATGTTGCAGCGAACTCTTTCTGTAATAACTTTGATATTCCGATAAAACATCACAATCAGTTACGTCTTTCTACAGGTTCAGTCTTTCTTAATTTTTCATTTGGCGCCATCAGTTTCTAACAGTAATCTACACATGCAAATACTTAGGAAGCCCATGTAAGCAATCTTAGATCGTGTAGTTTATTATCTGAGATTTGACTCTGTTTTGTCCCATTTACTATATTCAATATCTTCAGTTGATGTTTCTTATCATAGGAATCAATAATTGATAATATTTACTGATAATAAATATTTATTGATAATTCTTACATGTAAAATACATGCATGCATTTTGTTATTATGATTGCAATATGAAGAGATTATAAGACAAGAGGTTTTTTAATACCAGAATCACTTGTGAGATTTACTATTATTTATAGACCAAAATAAATAAACCACTGGTGCATTTTTTGTATTTATATTGTTGATTTGTAGTGAAACAAGCATTATTCAATATCTAATTCTTGACTTTCACCCACGTGACACCACACTTGACAACGGTTGCTATCCGCCATTACTGTGCCCCTCAAGCGTAAACAAACAGAGAGATGTATGGTACTTTTACTGAATATGGTTCATTGTATAGTGGTTGGATGTACTTCTAAAAGCGGAAAAAATTCGTGTTAGCTTTCATACAATACCCAAGATTGTATTGAATCAAGGAGAAGAGCACGAAGAGCTCACGTGCTTGAATCGCCTAAGTGAAAATAAAGAAATAAAACTTTGGTAAGCCCAGCAACTTGAAAAATAGGAGCTTAATAGGAGCTTGTTGTCGACCACTGGGTGATGCTGGATCAAATTCACCTGGGCACAAGTGAATGCACGGGTGCATCTAGTTCTTTTTTAGAATCAATGATCTAGTCAAAACTAGTATGCAAGTTGATAATTCAAGTAAACAATAATTTTTCACACTTCACAGCATTTAATGATGCTCTTGAAAAGTTTTCTTTCTTTGAATAATGCAGGCATTCGGAAACCTACAGATATCTCAGATGACGATTTCAAACTCTCTCTTTTAAAATCTGGGTGTGTCACTATGCTTGTGGAAAAATCTAGTAAAGTTGTTACAGAATATCTCTAGCACTTAATTTGCTAAGTATCAAATGGTAAGACCTAAGTTTCATTCAGGTTCATATTTTGTACTAGCTGTATTAACCAGTTTCATATACTTCAGTGATTCTCAGTGATCATGTTTACAAATCAATAATTAGTATTTGCATTACTTTCAAGAAGTTAGAAAGTAAACTTTCTATAATGCTTAGCACATTGTTCAAGTTCGATTTATATATTTTTTTATTTTATATATTATTATTTTATACATATTTCTATATATTTGCACACACACTGAAATTGTCCTTTCAATTCATCAAACCTTGCTTTTGAAACAACCACAAGCACACTCTTCTTTAAAATGAACAAATAGCAATACCAACTACAATACCAGAACGACGAGCGAATGTACAACTTCATCCGAAAGCTGATGGCCCTCCCAATCCTACTGGCAGACCGCATCCCAAACAACTTCAGAGACCTCCAAAGCAGAACCACAACTCCATCGCTGCAGGAATTGGTCAACTATTTCGAGAAAAAATGGATCGAGTCAACCGTCTGGCGTCCATCCGACTGGTCAGTTTACAAAGAGGCCGTCAGAACCAACAACATTGAAGGCTGGCACAATGCCCTTAATCGATGTACCAGAGGGAAGACTCAGCTTCCCTTCTACCTGTTAATTCAGCTGCTTGGCCAGGAGTCAAAATTGGTTTCTCTGCAAATTCGTCTAGTGCATGGAGAGAAACTCTGAAGAATCCAGCGACAAAAGTCCCGTCAGCTGCAATCAAAGATCTTCTATCTCTGGGAGAGATACGAATCAGGGGACAAACATTCAAGCAGCTCCTGGAGGCCGTTTCTAAGCTATAATTGGCCCTTGTGCTGAGTAAATGATAAACTCACACTGTGACGTTTAAAATAACTATCTAGTATAGAATTGAACTGTTCATTTCCGTTCGTTTCATTTACACTTCCGGTCACACCAGGGACGACGGAGAGTTCAACGTGTTTGACGTAAGAGGAACGTCGTTTAAGTTTGTGTTTGTAAAGTTACTCACCTTTCTCTACCTCAAACAGAATTTCTATCCGCAAGGACGTAAGTCATTCCTCATTTTCTTCTTTAGTTTTATCGTATTGTAATTCGTTTTCTTTAATTGTTTAATTTACCACAGTTTTTACCAACAAATCTGTACTCACTTGAAGTAGTCCGAAGTGAAGTTGTATTGAAGTTGTAAATAAATCTTAAACATTGACTCAAGTTACAGAGTGGTTAAAACTTAGCTCCCTCTTGGGACGCGACACACACAAAACCGGCTCCTTTGGGAGCCACCCACATGAGTCAAAAGTCAATGATCAAATGCTTGAAAAACTGAAAATAAAGTTTGAATTAAAATTAATATGAAATACAAATACCGTGCTGAGTAAACTATAAACTCACACAAAATCGGCTCCTTTACGAACCACCCACATGAGTCAAAAGTCAATGATCAAATGCTTGAAAAACTGAATAATAAAGTTTGAATTAAAATTAATATGAAATACAAATACCATGCTCAGTAAACTATAAACTCACACAAAACCGGCTCCTTTACGAACCACCCTTATGAGTCAAAAGTCAATGATCAAATGCTTGAAAAACTGAATAATAAAGTTTGAATTAAAATTAATATGAAATACAAATACTTGTGCTTAGTAAAGAAGGACCCAGAATTCTGTTTTATACTAGTTGAGCAGTTGTCAAGATGTTTCTTGGATTGCACTACATCAGTCACATGACTAATTGTCTCATTGGTATCGTAAATAAAACTTTGGCGTCTTTCTGGTCGGTTTGAGTTCTACTGGTTTTGGTGGTTTTCCGTTGAGTAATTACTTGAGTAATTACAACAGACTTCCAAATTTTGTTTTAATTCTTTCAAGTTTTAGATTATTGTAAAGGACAGTTTAAAAAGCGAACTTAATCATCCGCTTCTTCTCTTGTAAACATAGCGTACATTCGTAATGTCCATAATGACAACAATTGTAACCGCTTCGTCAAAAGTTCACTCCTAGAAACTTCTTAAATGGTTATCAAAATAAAACACTTACAATTAGCTATCAGTTGGGGCCTTATCACAGACTTAATTTCATGTAACAATGATAACTACAACGAATCAATCTGAGATATTAACCCACGATCAGTTGAGGCCTTTTGCGAACGTAACTTCGTGCAAAATCGATTTGTCAACCAACAGTCTTCTGGATGATGTCGTCTTAAATAATTTTGGGGATGGTTAACTATCACAATCTGTTAGTACTGTTGAACATCAAACACAAACAGAACATTATATGAGGGACGAGATGGTGGGGCGAGATGGCAGATTGGGGACGAGACGGTGGGGGCGAGATGACGAGGGGGCAAGATGACTGTAATTCATTTTGTCAGTTTTCTATCATAGCTGTCAGAATCATTTCATAATTTCCTAAAGCATGTTATTATTGACAAGGCTGTTTTTGCAGGTCTTTTCAGTCAAGTCTTTCTCTTTTTCCTATGTCCTAGGAAACCATCTATATCAGAAATCATCGAAGACAAAGAAGCCCGGAGACAGCTTCCAAAATACCAAGAAACAAAGGTAATTCTACTGATTTATATGCTTTCAAATCATAATAAATGCAGCTTTTTTTAAATGCTAGACAAAGTCACATAAGCTTAATGGCACTTTCTAGATTTGTCACTTTTGGCATACAGTTTATTTCCATTCAAATCAAGAATGTCAGTCACATTTCCTTGCAAAGTTTGGGAAAAGGAAGAAGTCGGTCCAATTCACTTTCAACAATCTCTCTGGAATATTTTTGTTTTTTTTCTCAGGCCAAATATTTTTAAAGGAAAAGGAAAAAACAATGCACAAGTCTCTGTATTATTGATAGAGGAGGAGGAAGTTAATTAAACCTTGAGGGTATTAACTTAGAGGATATACGAAGTTAGACCAGGATAATCTTGCAATGGTACAGAAATTTTACATGAGGCCTGGACAAATTCAAAAACATCAATCAATATCTTGGGGCTACACACACGACCTGACACGGACAGACAAAATCCTTTCACAATCTGACACACTGGAAGTTATGTTGTTAATCATGAATTACAAAAGAACAGCCTACCCCCAATAAATATATATATTTGTAGAATTATTCTTATGCTTCCCCTCTCCAAGACTGTATGTGTTGGCTTGCGAAAAGTTATCGGTTTCAACCTCCCCTCCCTAAGCAACTGTTGTCTCGATGTGTTATTTTATATTGCCCTTTCTGTAGTCTCTCTGTAGCTTCCGGTTTTGACGTTGTCCCAATCCTTCAAACGAGATTCAAATGAATTCCTAGACACTTAAAACAAAAGGCACCTGAAAGGTGCATGTATCTGCTGCAGAAGTGTTATAGAAATATTTTTGAAAATGTGAAATGCATTGAAAAAAATACATGAAGAGTGATGAATAATTTTATGGAGTTGGACATGGCAGTTTGTTATTACCTCGAATGTCTTTTGGAAATGCTGGAAAAACTTGGTAAGTCATATTTTTAACAATGTTTTTACGTCCATCAATAGATGGAGAGACAGCTTTCATAGACAGTGTCAGGTTTTGTAAAAGGAATTGCTAGTGTTTGTTTGGCCTTGCAATCAAGGCCCGGCACGTTTGAGCTCTTCAGACATACGAAGGCCATTACATTATTTTCCTTAATAGACCACTTTCATAATTCAGTTTTTTCCAGTAGATAAAATGAGGGCCTTGTGCAAGAAATTATCAATGCTATGTGAGAAATTACTTCAAGACAAATATTTTCAGAAAATTTTATCACTTTTGGTTCAATATCAAAAAAGTTATGCGCTATCAAAAATAGAGTTTTGTATGTAATTTTGACCAAAAGCCATGGTAGCCTCGTTTTGGTGCATTTTCAGAATTTTAAATCCCCATTTCTTGTCAAGGATTTAATGTTTTGTTTTGAAAATTGCACAAATTATTAAAATCAACAATCTTAATAATTTCAATTTGATACAGTTCCAGACATAGTAATTTTTCACTATTTATGCTAATTAGCAGCGGCCATTATGAAAGTTGCGTATAGGAGCTGAAATATTGTATAATGAAGTGAGTTATTTGATAGTTTACATGCAATCGTTGTAAACTTGTTTACTGTTGCTAAAGGATAGAACATTTGCGAAAGGCTGAAACGAGATCAAGAGGAACACTGAACATTGTATTACTTACACTCAAAAACGACCTCAAAATTGAATAATGATTTTAAAATTCTCCATAAGAATAAACCTGACACATTCTATTAAAGCTGAGCCTTATCAATTGGAATAAAAACATTGCTAAAAACGTCAATTACCAAGATTTTTGAGTTGAATTCCTGTCAAACTTGTGAACAGTCGTCAGTCACGCCACATGGAACTTCGTGCTCACTTCGTGCTTTTTCCTGAATGTTTCCGAAAGACATTCGGTCGATTCGTACGTCATTTCATCAACATTTCGTCTTTACTTGTTTGTCCCCGCATATTTTCCAAAATTATTCCGACTTTTCATACGTGTCCTGGTGAATACCAACATACCGTGATCTCATAATTTGAGTAAAGCATGAAATATATCCATTTTGAACACGATGACATAGTATCTACTGCATTCTGCAGTAGGTACAAAAATTGGACAACAGTAAGGTTGACCGTTTACTATTTAAGCTTCAGAATTACCAAGCCCTGGAGTGATTAATAGGCTATTCGCTGAGCGATTTCAGGTAAAAAGGCATAAAATGACTGTATTAAAGGACTGATACACTGTATTTGATACATTAAATACAGTAACTGCATTTATTTTTTGTTTTGGGAATGAAAGTGCACATAACTGATTCTTTTAAAAAGAATTCTGATCATCTAATTTCATGTTTAACCCCTCTCTACCACCTATTGACTGTAAAACTTACTGAGCAAATAAAGTGTGTACATATAGACCTAATATTTATCTATATGTATCTGTCTATGTGATACATACATGCACATATGTATTTATCAAACTCATTTTGGTTTGGTTTTCTAGATGGTTCTCCTCACACCCTCATGCCCCAATGTGTTTGTATATCCCTCAGCAATAGAGAAATCATCTAGGAGGGGTACACCATCGGCACGTGCTGCACATCTGTTGAATGTGTTTTATACCAACAAAGAACTCATTGGTAGAAATTTGACAGATGCCAATGGAAAGGAGTCCGTAGACAAGGAAATTTAGATAGTATAATGAAATCTGAAATCTTTAGCATATCTTTAGCATAATTTATTTTAAAAATCCAGTCCCTTTAAAAACAAAACAAAAAAACATGCACATGCATCAGTTTGTTGCATCTCAAAGATTTTACTTCTTGTATATAGCTATTTCAATTAACGTTGTCGCTGAAAAAAGCCTAAAGGCTAAAGCCTTTCAAATATCTTTTTGTGTACTAACAAACTTCTCTGTAGGCTATCTGAGAAATTAAGGAATATGTGTCCAAGGTGCAGAATTTGCAAGCATAAAATGAGTTTTTTATTGTAATGATGTCACGGTGATAAAATTTTTTCATGATTCCACTCTAAAAGCTTTAGGCTTTAGGCTTTTTCAGCGACAACGTTAATTGAATTAGCTATATGTAAGGTGATCATTAACTGCAGTTTCCTTTATCTCAGTTATTATCATACACTTTCCACTAACTGTTCTTTTTTGCTACAGGTTTCACTACAAAACTGTACAAAGCATCATCACCTGCCTCAATTAAAGCTAGTTTAAGGAACAAAATATCTGTCCTTAACTCAAGAGAGGCTAAGCAAGTTGATCCTTAATAATCATGGAAAAAAATAAGTTCTAATAATAATAATCATCATTAATGAAAATAAGGAAAGTGGGGCTTTATTTCACTTTGCCACTCAAAATTAATACATGCATCAGGAGCAAGGATGGTGACACAGTTGGTTAGTGCACAGCCTTCGGTGCAAGAGGACCTAAGTTCAATTTGTCTTTTTAAGTCATTCCTCTTACCGTAAATTGCTCTCTTGCTGACATGTTGCCAGGCTACGTAGAGTCAACAGTAAAGGGGTACACCATCGGCATGTGCTGCACATCTTTTGAATGTGTTTTATACCAGCAAAGAACTCATTGGTAGAAATTTGACAGATGCCAATGGAAAGGAGTCTGTAGACAAGGAAATTTAGATAGTATAATTGGTAAGAACATGAAACTATCTTTAGCATAATTTATTGTTTTAAATATCCAGTCCCTTTAAAAACAAAACAAAAAAAAACATGCACATGCATCAGTTTGTTGCATCTCAAAGATTTTATTTCTTGTATCTTGTAAAGGTGATCATTAACTGCAGTTTCATTTGAGGTTTCACTACAAAACTGTACAAAGCATCATCACCTGCCTTAATTAAAGCTAGTTTAAGGAACAAAATATCTGCCTTAACTCAAGAGAGGCTAAGCAAGTTTATTTAACTTTGCCTCTCAAAATTAATACATGCATCAGGAGCAAGGATGACACAGTTGGTTAGTGCACGGCCTTCAGTGCAAGAGGACCTAAGTTCGATTTGTCTTTTTAAGTCATTCCTCTTACCATAAATTGCTCTCTTGCTGACATGTTGCCAGACTACGTAGAGTCAACAGTAAAGGGCATGCTTGATCACAATCGCCAAAGGGGGGTGATTGATTATATAACAACAGATAAAAGGTAGTTTTTAATATTTAATTAAGGCACAGTTATCTTTATGTTTTATCTTGACTAATGCACAGGATTTCAATTTCTTTTTTCACTTGATCAGACAGGATTCAATGCAATTTGACAACCAAAAATTCAAAAGGTCATCTGAACTGCATTTGTAATTGGTCCATTCCGATCCCAAGTTTTCATTTCTGATTGGTTCATTTGGCAGTATTTCATATATCGTGGCATCATGAGTAAGCGAGCTAGACCACTTCCTTGGATAAGGCTTCTCTGTTTAAAATATACAGGCAACCTAGAAAATGATTATTGACTTGTAGATAGAAAGGATTTACTGGATGTACCCACTGCAATGAAATCACATACAGATGATCATGATTTGAAACTCGTGCCTAAAAAGAAAATCCCGGATATGTCCCTCAATTCTGTGCAGTGATTATCTAAATGCCTCTAAATACCTCATAGTCCATTAGCCTCCTACGCAGACGTTTTTAGTCTTGATCCAGTAAATTCCCCTCGCCACAAACGCCTGCTCAGCAGAGCGCTACATTCCATTCCCATTGTTTTTCAAAAAAATCTTTTAACCAATGAAATTGAAGCAATTGTCGTAGGGCAACCAATCACAGTGTACGTTTTTATAGTTTTTATTTCGCTCCATGAAGGGTTTTCCCGCAAAAGTATTTTACATGACAATGTTTGCATGGAAACTCCAAGAAAAGTTGTAAATGATGATAGTCAATGCTTTTTATGCTCAAATATCCCTCCGATTAAGGATAAAGGTTTTTGGGAAGTCGTCTATTGATATTGAAGGTTTGCTGAAATCAATTGAAATCGACGTGTCAAAATACTTCAATGCTGCAAGTTTATTTATTTGTAGTAAAATTTGTTATAAGCGATTGTTGAAACTCCAAAAACTTCAAAACGAGCTGAACATTTGAGCAAAACCTTGATAGAGGCATTTCCCAATTCACGAACTAAAATATTGCATTCAAATACTAACGAGATCGACACCTGTTGTAAAATCGCTTTGCTTTCACAGTACGTGTACTACCACTTATACCTCTTCAACTAATTGCTCTTTATTGGATCAAGCACCAATAGTAAGAATGTCAGTGTTGATGTGTTGACGAAGTGTTGACGATATTTTAAGTTGCCAGGAAACTTTGGATTTTCCTCCAAATTCAGTGTTATTGAACTTATTAACATCAACTCCCATCAGTATTCCCAAGGGTCAAACGAGCTCCAGAGTCACTCCAGCGTCATCTGTCAAAGGAGTATGAATTACTCGGAAAAGTGCTCGCTCATGGCCCTCAACAAAGGATTGCAAAAGCGATACTCAAGTGCCTTGATCTCAAGAAACTCGTGGTTGAGAAGGTTCTTTGCCTTGTTTGTAGTGAAGTTTCTGGTCTGTGTTCAAGGAAAAAAAGACACAAAAATCAGACATTGTGAATTTTAATTTCAAATCGCTGTGTGAAGAATGGAAGACCAAAGCGCCAATTTTTTCTGCGTTTTTAATGGCAGTAGCTGGTTCTAAAAAAATGCGACATGGCTACCGAGCGTGGCTCTCCTACTCAAACAGAGAAATGCACAGATGAGTGCAACTGCCACCACACTTGGCATCATGGATCTATAGAGGTGATAAATTATGTTTGACATTTCTTAACAATCAGAGAAGGGGGAGATGGGGGAGGGCCGTGTGTACTAAATCCTGTATTTCATAACATTTTTGACTAGGAGCTCTTCTTTTATATTTTCAAATACCAGCCTCTCAATTTTGAAGGTGCTGTCTGTGGTCCCTGTCAATAGCACACAAATGGATATCGTTAACTGGTTCCAGCTTATAATAATTTAATACTTAAATGGCTGTTACTTTTTTTCTCGGCCTAAAAATATTATATCATTCTTTTCATCATTTCCATATTGATAAACGTTACTTTTAGGCCAACTTGATTAGATTGTCAAAGATGAAGATCACCACTTCAAATCAAGGTACGTTAGATAAAATGAATACATTGGGTGAAGAACATGATTTTGAACTGAAACAAGCACAAGCTAGAATTGTCAAAGAAAGCTGTGAAATTCAAAACTTGAAAATAAATGTTGAATCCTTTGACCCAAGTGGAAATTGTCAGTCAAAAGAGAAATTAGCAAAGGCCAAAGACAAGCTTTCATTGCATAAAGCAACATGCCATCCAGGGTACTCCATTGTTTTCAACAACATTGATCTAGTGATGAAGAGGAAAGACATGACAATGGGCATGCAAAATAGAGATGTGCATTGGGTTAATCACAAGATTGTAATAAACAGAGTATCTGGAAATCAGTTTGAATGGGAGGGCGCAAAACAAGAAATTCTGGATGTCCCAAACATCAAGTTCCTACCTTCAAAAGGATGATTACAAATGGCAAAGGCATAACTACATTGTTCTTGTGTCAAGAATCCTTATAAGCTACTTCAATTGCTTCAACCCACTGAAGGAGGCCTGCATTCAACACATACAACATAAGTATATAAAAGAAATGTCTGAAAAGTCCTGAAAAGGTAAAATACTTGCATTTGTAATAGAGATCAATTCATTCTTTCATTTATTCATTCATTCTTATATTTTCATCATTTCATCTACTCAATGCATTGAGGTTTTTTTTGAACTAATTATTATAATAATGAAATAGAGTGGTTTTCATTAACCCATGAAACACACTTTAGTGTATTGCACCCTAATACACCCTAATTCCATTTAGTTCTTTTGTTATTTGACTATTGCACTTCAACTATTACACTTTGTTTCACAGGTTAATGAAAACCACTCTAACCCATGAAATAGATAGTAGACAAATACACATTAGCAGACCCTAATTCCATTGTTTTCTTTTGTGTCTATTTGACTAGAGTGTAAACAGTAGAGTGGTTTTCATTAACCCTTGAAAGTGTATCCACTCTTTACTACACCCTAATTTCATTGTGTTCTTTTGTTATTTGACTTTCACACTTCAACTAATACACTTTGCTTCATGCGTTAATGAAAACCAATCTAAGGGAAGATGTACATGGTTATACTAGTTCTAATGTAAATTTTGTCACACCCATATATATAGGTTCCACTTGGTGTGATTTTCAAAAATGAAAATGAGAATTCAGAAATGTTGGAAATACTTCAGAAATTCCACACCTACCTCCCCAAAATCACAGAAGACACATTGGATCCTCAAATTCTCACTGGAGATCAGGTTTCAGTGGAGAGAGCAGTGAATGTCATTGACTCAGTGAGCAATGGGTTTAGTGCTGAAGAACGCCTTGAAGGCTTCAATGTGCAGATTGGTGATTTGCATGCAGCTGTGAAAATTTTGACAGTAAGTAATTTTGTTTTGTCTCATCTATAGCCTCCTATGCAAGTATTTTGACTCTTGCTCCACCTAATTCTTATAATTACTGTTATAAAGATGTAAGTTTTATTCAATTCATTGTACAATAATGTAATTTATTCTTTAAAAAATATGCACAATAATGAACTTCTATTGAATGTCTCTATACCGTGCAACAAAAACACTGGGAGATGAAGATCTTTCTAAAAGCAAACTTGGTTACACAAAGGAATTCAAAGCCAAATGTTGCTTTTTGATTGACCTACATCTTACATATCCAGAGATATCTGCACTATGTATTGCTTGTATAAATTATTTTTAATGTTTTTGTGCAAGCCATGTCTGCCATCTGATATATATATATAAACAGGGTCATCAGTATGTCAGTGTTAAATCAAAAATATTTTATTCAAAGATATACAATTATTTAATTGGGAAAGGGAGGGCTAGAATACTAAATAAATGTACTTTTACATTTTACAGCAAATTCTTAAACGCTTCTATAATTGTAAATCTGAGAGTGATGCCAGCATTTTATACTCAGACCGCACACTAATTAATAGAAGAAATGTCAAAGAGGACCCCAAAACAGTATACAGAGCAGATCGTGACTTATTGGTGCTCGTGATAAAGTCAAGGGTTGTAGCTGCCACAATGAAAGTCTTAGGTATCAATGACAAGTTCTCAAGCCCCACTGAATTCCCAATGCCAGATGATATAGCCAATGCAAGCAAAGAGCAGAAGCTACACTATTTACACAAGGCAGCAGCCAAAATCATTGATGAGCTACTTTCCAACGAGTCTGTTGGTGTTAATGACATCTGTAACCAAATCATTCAGGACACAAGAACAAGAGGACCGTTAAATCAGCAATCACAAACCACTGATGGACGATATGCCTGTAGGGTTGAAGGCTGTAAGGCAACTTTTAAATATGATGGAGCTAGCAGGAGAAAGCATGAGCAAAGTCACTCATGTCATGCACCATCAGAGAATTCAAACCTTCCTCTTCGCTCTTGCCCAAGAAAGACACAAAGAACATTGATGATATTTACAACTACAACTGTGCCTTGCTGGAAGATGGATTACTTTTTCTAAACTTTCTTGATGCTATTGCAGAGGGGGATGGCAATAGGATTATAAGGCAGTATAAATTTCTTCTACTAACCTTCAGAGCTGATGGGAAACATAGTACTAAATATGCTTTGGAATGTCTTTACCAGTCTTTCCTCATCAATGCCCTTCTGTCTCCAAGAGATGCTGAGAGGTTTTATATGGAACAGAACAGTGAACACATTTGGAGGCATTGGAAGAAACATACCACTTGATCTTGACATGGAGCACAGCAACAGATTTCTGAAGCAAGCTATTAAAAACCTAGGGCCAAATGTCACTGAGAAGGCAGTTGAGCGCATTTGCAATGCAGAAAGGGACATGAGAGGGCTAATGAAAAGACTTGACGACAGCTTGCAAAGAGTAACTGATTCTGGTACTCATACTCAGAGTAACATTGAAAGAGACCTAGACACCTTAATAACAAGGGCAGTGACCACAGACATATTCACAAGACATGACAAAAGACTTTACAGTCATTTTAAAGAATTTGAAAGGGATCACCTGAAAGATTTGGACATGTCATCTATGTACAAGTGGATTAATGGTCACAAAAATAATGTTGTTCTTGGAATTAAAGCTAGATAGAATGATTGTTACATAAGGACAGTCAGGGATGTAGTCTGTATGACATGCCCTAGCAAAACAATATTAGTTGTTGCTTTAACAAACAAAATTAATTTTTACTATTATTATTTATTTTGTGCTAAAAGTGCCTCAGCAGAGAGTTTGGCTACAGCCCTACCTGTAGATTTACCTAAAGTCAATGTTATACATTAGTTGTAGAGATTTTGAATAATAATTGTGTGATTGCTTTTCTTTGAGGAAATGAGTTCGGTATCTTTTGAATACAAAAATTCTCTACTGATTTTATCCAACACAGTTATTTTATTTGATCTAAAAACCTTTGTAATGTACATAGATTTATTTATAAAATATGAGTTGAGTATAAAATACATGTGGCTGTTGGAGTTTTAGCAAAACACTTGGTTACACAGTTGAAGGGTTTCCTTTAAAAACGACCTAAGTGACTATTTGGAGGATGTCCAGACTTTGATATTTTAAGCATAGGAAACAGAATCATATCATTTTATACCATTGAACAAAAAAAGTCACTTAGGCCAGTTTCACAGAGAACTCTTCACTTGGAACTTTTTGGAAACAAATATCTTTAAATACTAAATTGTGTTAAATTATATTAACCAACATCAATTGCCATTGATTATATTAGTCAACATCAAATGTCATAAGTTCCAATGCGCTCAAAACTGAATGAGGAAGATCATCATTATTAGAGCAATTAAGAACCTCATTCATGGAAGCGTCTAGTAGAGATGCAGACAAGTTTTCCATTGCTAAATCAAACAAGGCACCATATTCTAAGATGTAATTCCAGTCACCAAAGTCATCATCATCTTTCAGAGACTCTTCCAGTTCCAATTGTATATTAGTACTTGCATATTCATGGATACATCTCCAAAGATTTCACTGACAATTCTTAATACAATGTTTGACATCCCATATTTATACATTTTGCATCACGTCAGTAATGGTAAACAGTTTATCACAGTTCTTAGTGACTTGATCTATTTGCAGTTCAGAAAAACTAATAAGAAATTTCACATGACTGTTCTTGATGTTAGCAGTAGAGGTCTGTACCTGTTGCTTTAATGAATCACGGTAGGAATAAAGTGAAGTCAAAACCCTATGAAGTTGTTCATCAGTGGTTGGCCTTGATTTTTCGCTGACACTGGGTGAGATCTTCTTTGCTGGAACATAAGGAAATTTTGTAAAAATTCCACATTCAGGACTTTTGCACGAGCATTGTTTGGCACAAGAAGCTAAATCAAAATCGCTCATCAAATGCTTTCTACTGCAGCATACAGTCTTGAGTTATTCTTTAATATCTTTGCTGACATGATTAAGCATTAATCCTTGATAAAGTACGAATGATGAACTTTGCTCTCCATCTCTTCCTGCACGTCCACTTTCTTGAATTTAAGATTCAATGTTTTTGGATGATCCAAAATGTATAGTACGGTTAACACCTTTCCAATTAATGCCCATTCCAAACGCTATAGTTGCCACTAAAACACGTATTTCTGAATCTTTGTCTTGGAATGCATTAAGTACCAAGTTCTTATTAGATTCTGGTGTACATGAATAATATTTTCAGCAGTACATGCCTCCTGTCATTTAAGTCAGCAGTGAACAACTTGTTTCCAAGTATTCCCCTGAGGGTAGAGTATACTAAAGTTCACTGTATGATTGTTTGACAATATATTATAGTACGAGGGGTATGGACACCTAACTCTTCCACCTCCTTACCTAACCAATGAAAATATGTATCAACAGTTTCTTTTTTTCCCATATACATAATGGAATAGGCAAAGTTTGGCTTGCTTGGAGCCTCATAAATTATGTGAGGATTTTTCATCTGTAAGCTGTCAATGATGGTCTCCCTGGTATGTTTTGTAGATGTTGCAGTTAAGGCAATCATATTTACATTCAGTGCTAGATCTCTAAGTTCATGCAACATCGAGTAAGGCTTCCCGAAATGCAGCTTTAGCAGTGTTATTCGAGGTCCCCCTGTAAGAACATATGAAATAATTGGTTAGTATTAGTAATAATTACAGTACAAGTGTGGATACTCAAACTGTGAGGTTTTTTTTTTTCATTCTTTTTTCTAGTTTATCCCTTGTGTGAATCCATTGAAAAAATGATTTGTTTTGAATATTAAGATATTTTGAAGTCAATGGTTCATTTTCAGAAGGTTTCAAGCAGTAGTAAGTCTAGAAAAAGAAAAATATAAGAATTAAAAATATCAAGTGTTCACGGTTCTTGCGTTCTCACTGTAAGCATACATAAATTAAAATAAAATAAAGTAAGGCATACTCTTGATAATCCACAGATTTACTAACCATTGCTTTATAACGTGAGCTTCGTCCACAGCGATGCCACACAACTTGGAATTGTAAATACTGCAACTCAACAACTTTCTCCATCGTTCACACTTTAACCAAGCTTCTGGAGTCCCATACACAAGTGAAAAGTTCCCATTTTCAATATCTTTAATCTCTTCATCTTTTATATCACTCATGCTTACTGCTGATATACCAAGCCCCCGAAGGCTACTGACTTGATCCTTCATTAGACTGATCAGTGGTGAAACAACGACTATATGACCAGAAATATCAGTATACATCCTATCGACGGCAGTGCAAGATATATCATAGATTTTCCACTTCCAGTCGGTAGATTGACAAAGACATCCCTTTTTTCTAGCACGAACTTGATCAAAGCTTCATTTTGATGAGTGTTTAACTCCTTCAAGTTATATTTACTGCAAACTATTTTCACTGCTTCGTCGAAAGACGCCATTTTGTTTTCGTAGTTGCGCGAAATATTACCCAATCAGCTCTAAGCTACCCGATTATAGTAGGTTAGCTGTGATTGGCCAGAATTGGGAATGGAATGTAGCGCTCTGCTGAGCAGGCGTTTGTGGCGAGGGAAATTTACTGGACCGAGACTAAAAACGTCTGCATAGGAGGCTAATAGTCCATATCCTCATCAGATTGTGCATGATTATATGCTCCACCACATAAACAGTTTACTTCAGTTTTCCAAACTTCCAAACTGTATTTGAACAAAAGATCCGGGGGGACACTACCAAAAAGTGATGTTCATCTTTTGTTGTTGTTGTTCTGCCACGTACAAACCTGTAAGGTTGAAAGCCGAGTACCTTCTGATTTGATAATGCTTCACCTTGCTGCAACTACTATTATTCAAGAGTGTTAGTATTAGACTTTCCACTTGTTCCCAATGTTAATCAAAGAGAAATGAACACAATCTCTCTGTGTCAATCACATTTTATAGTCAGCTGTCAGATGACGTCCTCGCCCTATCATTGACGACGTCATTGCCCTATCATTGACTTACGCGCCCAAAATTATTTACAATAAGTGTTATATATTGTAACTTGTTAAGTGGAATAGACTATATACTCATAATAATAGCAAGTTTTATTTCAAGACACATTTATCGCAACATTTTGATCTAAAATTATTCTTCAAAGTAACACAGAAAAGGTGCAAGACTTTGCGCCCTCTTGTTTTGAATTTGGCACCAGAAATAAAGATCATTATCAAGCCTCTTGGGTTTCCTGTGCCACTTAATCAGTAGATAGTTCTGTTAAATTACAAACTTGGCGCATTTTTTTCTGTCATATCACAAATTTTAATTTTCTGAAATGTACCAAGTTCCGTTTCAAGAAATCCTTCCTCAGCAAACAATCAACAAGTGCGTAGTGCAGGTGAGGACTTTTTGGAGACGGCGAAAGATATAAGAAGGAGATTGTATGCTTTTATGAAAAAGCGCCCGAATCTATGGAAGTCATCCCACATGGTTCAAATAAGGTCGTGGACAGATAACTAAGTTCATACTTGCAAATTTACAAAGGCATGACTAGACAAAAGGTAAGAATTCGGTATGACAACTTTTTGTTCAGAAATCTAGTTTGTGGATATCAATGTTTGAAAGTCTATTCCCCTTTTACAGGATCTTATAAAGCTAAGACTCCTTGCAAGGCTTAGTCAATGATGCTGGGAGAAAGTCCTTCAAATTCAACAGCATGTTGATGATGGGAATGGAAATAAATTATCAAGGAGTAACGAACTAAATACGTACTCATTTCGATGGCTTAAGGCCACTATATGACAGAGGATGAAATATTCCAAAACCTTTCGTAACTGGAGTCAGGGAAAATTGATATCAAGGGTTTGAACAAGTTAAGCAAGGTAAAATACCGCTAGTACAAAAATCACTTATGATTATTATGACTATCCCCAGCACTAACTGATTACTCACTACTCAGCCTGTATAAGTAAGCACTTCGGTCGAAAATGAAAGAATTCATAATGAAAGGAATTACAAAGATAGTGCTGAATATAAATGTCAGGTAATTAGAATTCAAGTAGTTTAATTCTCTTTTACAACTGTCTTTAACTTTCCATTCTTTTACTGCTGTATTGCTCATATATTGCAGATTGAACAGTACGACAAGACTTTGATGGAGCTTCAATTCAGACAGAAAGTTTTGGACGAAGAAATAAAAATGGTATCTAAAGGCGCAATTAACTTGAAACATATTCTAAAGAAATGTTGTTCGGATTGATAGCTGTTGTTCTTCAATTTCCTGCAGAAAAACAGGGTAGAAAGTAGCATGAAGGCTGAGCTTGTAGCTCTAAAGAAAAGCTAAATCAGAACAAACAACTGAATACCTTCGATCATCATTACAAACGGTATGTATTGAGACAGTTTGCATCTACATGTGTTATTAGGTCTGTGCTGCCTCTAATGCAATCCTGTCCAAACCTTGAACTGATAATTATGTTGACAAGGAAACAAAACAATCAGATGTCATCTCACATAAAGTGGACTCCAATGAAATATTGACGTTTTTACCCACTGTGATCGAAAGGACAGAAACCACAATACTGCATGTTGATTGGATCTTAACCAACCAAACCCGAAGTAAAAAAAAATGGGAAAATCAATACTTATAGTGCAGAGCCAAAAAAAACAAATAAAACAGTCAGAACATCAAATCAAAAATGAGGCTCCATGTCCCCTTCCTTTATTTAGAAAATGTTTATTAAGAAATGAAAAGAACAAACTGAAAAAAACAGCCTAAAAGAGAAAAAGAGACAATGAATGAACAATTCAATAAACACCACTTTTAAAGTCTGTGAATGAATAAGCGTAAATACATGTACAGACAAATGAAATATTTCCCTTTTTCCTGCAAAACAGTTTTGAGATCAGAGTACCTCATTCTCTGGAAAACATTCTACTGTATTTTTTGATTTAGAGACTACAAAAAGAGAAGGACAAGAGATGAGGGCAATGTACACTGCGCAAGAGACCAAAGTTAATCCACCAGTAAGCCCAGTGAAAGTTTTAATACTTCTGAGTGATTTGCATCAAAGTAAACTAAAATCGGTTTTCACTGCTCTACCAGAAAAACCATGAGCAGCTCAACAAGCACAAATCAAAGTGTAAAGAGGTATAAGGGCAAAGTAAAGATAGATTATCCTTTTTGATTTTGGACAGAAAAATTTTACGACTTGACCAGTATTTGCAAATTGCAAAATTTGTTGCCATAGCATATACAAACAGTACATTGTTCTTCATTGGAAAAGTGGTTTCTGAGAAGAACAATATGCTGTCTATCAGCTTTTTGTCTCAAGTCAAGCAAGATCCACTTTCATTCGAATGGCCAAAAGTGCCATTAGTCCAGGACGTCTTTGGGCATCAAGTTTTCCAAGATCATTTAGATCCGATCAAGAATCAGCAAGGGGGCATCACTTTCAAAGAAATCAGTCATTCTAGATTCACTGATTGTTAGGTTCAAAAGTGAGTGCTGCATACATCATGTTTACTGGCTCTGGAATATTAGTGCAAGTATTTGTCGGGTTACTAGTAACAATCAAAACTCCCGAAAAATGTTTCATACACGTATGTATTTCATATTTGCATATCTAACTCTATTTGCACCTAACAATTTCACCTTTTAGATTGAAAGATTTTGGTCTAACACAGATGCGCCTCATCGTCGGGTAGGCAAAGTAACCTGGAAGTCCTTGAAAACTCTCCAGTTGCGAATGCCTCGTGACGATGAAGCGCTGATGGTGACATTGATGGAAGGAAGAGAATGGCAGCCAGGCTGGGTTAATGACGAGGTTAGTTAAAAACCTTTTTCAGTTTCGGAAATCAGTACTTTTCCAAATATTTATTCTTTCATTTGATTCTTTCTTTCTTTCTTTCCTTCTTTCTTTCCAAGACGTATTGCATAAAGTACGCTTTTAGAGTGGTTATCCTTTGCCCGTAAAAGATTTGGGTAACTAATAATTAGTAGTAGACTATAGACCCATTGTTTTCCGTTGTTCTTTATCAGCTTCTACAAACTAGTTTCGCCATTTTTTCTTTCACGGGCGATGGAAAATCACTCTACTACCCATCTAGTTTCCTGTCAGGTAATTGATGCTTTCATGAGTGTTCTAGAATGGAAAGCTAACAAATTGGTAAGTGAAGAAACACTTTTACCCTCTTTCTTAACATTTTGTAGTACAATATGTTCTTTTACACTTATTCAAGGGGAAGCGTGTGATTACTGGCAACTGTCTTTTCTACAACATTGTTAAAGACAACAAGAAATGGCGATCAAAGGTAAAAGACCACTTAAAGACTGTAAGCATTTGTCACTGGATATTGAGTATTATCATCGCATGACAAATTTTATTTCACAGAAAAATCTTGCAAAGTATTGAAAGTTAATCTTCCCTGGTCAATTTGGAACGACAATCACTGGAGGCTGGGCGTGAGTAGCAGTAACACAATATACGCAACACAAGACAATGCGTATTTTACAGACATTATTACCTCTACAGGTTGTGAACTTCGAAAACAATGCTATTTCTCTAATAGACCCTCTGGGCACTGGTGAGGATAGCGCCCAGTTTTTCGAAGTACTTAGAAAGTTCATTAGTGAACGGGACTGCCGGGACACTGGGTGCCATGCAAAATGACACACCCTTTGCAAAAAGATGCAGTGAGCTACGGTTGTTTTTGTGTTAAAGGCAACAAGAAAATCAAGGTATTTGTAGGCAATAATCTCTTGCAACAACTGTGTAAATGGTGGGTCATTTTTTTTTCATACAGATTGCGGAAGGCATTAGGTTGGATATTGACACACACTTCACTCAGAATTGTTGAATATATACTATACTTCTAGAAATGGCGCAAAGACTTTTGAGGAGCCCTCATCATTTTCATTTACAATTCTAACTGGCATGGATGCCATCATCACGAGCATAATTGTCATTATTTGTACAAATGTTAATTCTTCAGGAGGACATTGACGAGTTCCAATGTGCAATAGCTGACCAAATACTCAGGAGGCAAAGCTGACAAAGTGTTGAATTTAAGAGCGTTTTCTTAATAATGTAACATTTCTTCAGATATCTCCACAAATTTTAATTTATTTGCACGACTGTTTCTTTGCACTTTGGTCACTTTGATAAAAGATAGGGTCTGATAGAATTTCTCAGCGTTTACGACCTCGAGAAAAACTTGCACGCATTAGAATTTATCTATATAATATTTAATAGGCAATAAGATAGTTTAACGAGTGTAAACATGCTTGTTTATTTATATATTTATTTTTTGTCCTTTATTTCATATAACTGTTTTTCGTAGTACAAACTTCACACAACTACCATCAAATTTCAACAATGGCACGCGACAACAGTTTTACAAACCCGCTGAACTTGAATGTCTACGAAAATTAGAACAAATATTGATAGCACAGCATTTTGTACATGAAAACATTGTAATTATGCCTAAAGGTCAGCAACGTTAGATTAAAGGCTCTATTTGCAATGTACCAATGCAATGTGATATCACATGTAACATTCTGCCTCATCCTCCAGCGAGATCTGGCATTATTAAGCTTAAGTTGAAAAGAAAACTACAATTTAGAGGTCATATATATTTTGAAGCTGTCAGACCAACATCTGTACAAGCAGCACTTACATGGCTTAAAGCTAATAACACATTGTATTAAGATGTTGTTATTAATTGTACAAATATTAGCAATGAGCACACAGATATAACACATATTACTGAAGCTGAAGATAAATTGGATAATAAGTCGCTTTTTCAAGAATAGATGCGTAGCTTGTTTGATAGAACTATCATTACATATTGATTTTATAGCTAAATTGTACATTGTTATACATAATAAAAATGAAGCTTATCACTAATTATGACAGGAAGCCCATGTTCACGCAGTTATGCGTCTAGTTCACTTATACTATGACTTCAAAGTCACAACAAAAGTGCATTTTCAGCAAAATAAACAAATTATCTTTTATGAAGACAAAAACGGTATTGTTTAAAAAATAAAACAAAAACTTTTTAAACTAGACGCACAATGGTGCGTTTACTCGTGCCCAGCCCAAGGAATAGAGCCAGCTTGGGATACCTGTGGTCTTACATAAGCTAGATGCCAAAGCTGCATGGTCTTTGACAGCCATCAGTTTATTTGCTTGGTTGCCCATTCAGTTTGTAATATTTTCAAATAATAAAATTTAAGTGTCTAATGTATTCTAGAGTTACTTTGCAGATGAAAGAAAAATGACTATTTGGTTTGTATTAGTAATGTTGTTACTGAAAACAAAAGAAAACAAAAAGATTTACAGTCTGCTATTAGTTAGCCAATTCTTTTACTAGCAAAGGAATGTGCTCGATTTTCAAGCATCAATTTGGGGAACAATAAAATTTATCAAAATTTCTATGCACACACATTCCAGCTGACTTTTTTTTTTCTCCCCACGCGACACACATTTTGTCTAGACTTTGGCTGACGTATATGGTTGCCGGAATGTTGCAATATTCAATAAAGTTCAATTTATATTCAATAAGCCATATATATATTCAATAAAGTCCAATATATATTCAATAAACCATATATATATTTAATAAAGTTCAATTTATATTCGATATTAAAGCCAATTATATATATTCAATAATTATTCAGACTCAGCGGTCATGTATATTCACTACAATTCAATTTTTTATTCAAAAAACCACTTATACATTCAGTGAGTTCCCATATTTATTTAGTAAATCCTTCAGTTTATATTTACCTATTTATATGTGATATTTTGCCATTTCTATTCAATTTTTGCCATTTGTATTCAATACTTGGCACTTGTATTTAATGGCCTATTTATATATTCAATAATTTCTGCAATACTTAGTGGTCAGTGGCTAATATTCGCTTGGGTTTCCTGTGGAAAAAGGGGCCTGGTGACTAGTCACGTGCAAGACCGCCATCTTTATCTTTTCTGGAAGTATCACTAAAGCACATGTCCCATGAAGGTAAGAAATTCCATGTATATGATAATTCTATGCTAGAAAAATGCTTTTTTTCTCTTAATTGGTCAATACCATGATCCTTAAGTTGTGTTTAACTTTTTTTTAGACAATGGATCGCCAATTAATAAGGGAAGAAATACAAAAAGCACTTATCGAAATCGGACCTACCAGTAAGTACAAGCTTTAATCATTTTAGCTACCGGGAAACATGGCAGTTTTTGGGTTTTGGACTGTTTTTACTGAGTATTTGGGTAGGGATTCACTCTAATTAATTGGGTAAAGTTCAAAATTTTGAACTTGTAAGGTAGCGAACGTGTCAAGCCAAGGTATTCAAGAGAAATAATATTTCGCTGAAAAGATCTAATTAACAATTAGACCTCGAGGCCGAATGGACTACGAGTCAATAGCCCATGAGGCCGTCAGGCATGTCAGGCTTGAGAATGTTTACAAGAATTATTATTGTTTTATTTTTGTAAAATAATGAAGGTACGAGATAAAGATTGTTGTTGTTGTTGTTGTTGTTATTGTTGTTGTTGTTGTAGGCCGAATGGGCTATTCAAACTCGTAGTCCATGAGGCCGAGAGGTCTAATTGTTTTAGTATTCACCAACATATTGGGCCAAAGGTGAATGAGACTAAACAAAACAAAGAGAGAAAAATGTTTTATTGATATTATTACTCGCGCTTCCTCTCAACTCGGGCTATCACCAATAGCCCGAGGTTAGGGAGCCAATCAGAATGCAGGATTTGTAATAGCCCTTATGTTGGTGAATACTAATTAGCAATATCGATCAATACACCATCAAAATTACAGTTAGCTTATTTATACGATATCTACACGTATATAGTGTTTTTCTCAGCAATTATTTTTTTGTTAGGCTGGCTTTGTGATTATCACTGTGGTACTGACCGTAGCAGATCAATAAAAATCTCTTATAGGGTATAGATAGCTTTTCGTAGATTTTCCAAATCTTACAAATCTTAAAGCTTGAGCTGATTAAATCAAAATTACATCCTTAATAAGCCTTAATAAAATGGCTCCTGACAATTTCCTTATAACTGCAATTTTGGAAGAATAAACTACATTTATTATCATCATCATCATCATCATCACATCACCACCATCATCATCATAATCATCAATAATATTGTTATTATTATTATTGGAATTTTCTTTGAATTTTCTAGTTAAGTATTTTATATTTTTCCATTCTTATGGTTACATATTAGTTATTCAAAATTGTTTTTTTTTTCACTTATTTGTGTAGACTTGTGTAATCAACTATCAACCGAAAATCCAACCAATACTACAAACATAGCAGGAGTCATAGGTAGAGCAAGAGACCTCCTTAGATCAAATGTTAGCAGCTCACTTGGTAGTCTAACTCAGCAGCCCAAGCGAAGGCGTTTTAGTCCACATCAATACACTTCTGCCAAGGCACCCAAAAAGCCTGAACAAAAGACATTGGAAATGGCAGTGATAGACTATATGGATCTAGAAGAATTTGCAGATGAAAACGGAGCTCCAGATGTTCTTCCAAACTACAATCTGGGCAAAGATGACATGCTATTTTCTGGTACATTAGATTTATTGACAAATGACAACGAAGACGTCATCAGATCAAAAATTGTAGAGGTTTTGTCATCCAGAGTTGAAGGGATATCCCCAAGGGATTTTGCCTTTGTTAAAGTGTTAAGAAAACAAGTTATAACCCCTGCTGTAAAAAAGGACCACAAATGGGATTTTCCACAAATCAAGTCACTCATTGGACAAGGAAAGCTGTATGTGAGGCTTAGTAAACCACGACAAGAGATTGGAGACAGCTCAGGTATTAACAATTTGATTAGGAAACAGCTTCATTTCAAAAATGGTTTCTATGCAAACATAATACTAACTTAGTAGATTTCAGTGACACACTCCAAATTATAGAGCTACTAGAGTTTTAAATAATTAATAAAAATGCACGATTAATTTAGTATGGCAATATAGTGACATAATGAGCTAGAATATTAGATGTCATAGCACAATAAATGTTTATGATGTAATTGTATGTATATATGTATTTCCACTAACAGGTAACAAAGATAATGACAATTCTGCTGGTACTTCAGGAGCCAATGTGAATACCATTGGTACCCCTGGACCTTCAGGCATTGCAGCACATAGTACCCCTGGACCTTCAGGCATTGCAGCACATAGTATCCCTGGACCTTCAGGCATTGCAGCACATAGTACCCCTGGACCTTCAGGCATTGCAGCACATAGTACCCCCGGACCTTCAGGCATTGCAGCACATAGTACCCCTGGACCTTCAGGCATTGCAGTATACAGTACCCCTGGACCTTCAGGCATTGCAGCACATAGTACCCCTGGACCTTCAGGCATTGCAGCACATAGTATCCCTGGACCTTCAGGCATTGCAGCATACAGTACCCCTGGACCTTCAGGCATTGCAGCATACAGTACCCCTGGACCTTCAGGCATTGCAGCATACAGTACCCCTGGACTTTCAGGCATTGCAGCATACAGTACCCCTGGACCTTCAGGCATTGCAGCATACAGTACCCCTGGACCTTCAGGCATTGCAGCATACAGTACCCCTGGACAACTGAAAGGAAAATTCAAGAAACAGCAACCATGTTTCCTAAGGAATGCTGAGGAGGAATTGGAGAAAGATGTAGAATATCTGAAGGAAATATTTCCAGTTAGGGATATTACATATTTATCCCAAAAGAGAAAAGAAAATCTTACCCTAGATGATACTGTAGATGAAATCATCATGGAGTGTGAAGAAGCATCTGAAGGCCCTATTGAAGGTTTGGATATTTAAGCCCCATATCTATTAAATTGCCTGTATTGTATTTTATACAATTCTCCAAGGGCAGAGTAATAAATTACCCCCATCCCTCTCCACCTCCACCACAATTGACTTATTTTAACATTTTTTATATTGTTGATTGCAGAAATGTCCACTTTAAATGAAGTTTTGACTGCTCATCGAAAGAAGCATGTGAAGGAGTTTATAGCTGTCAACAGGGTGGATGTTGATCGTGACAGTCTATGGGAGGACAGCATCATAACATTCAAAAACCCAAAGTTTAACCCATCTGCTAAACTAAGAGTCACTTTTGTAGGAGAAGCAGGCCTAGATGCTGGTGGATTGCGGATAGAATACTGCACACTTCTAGCAAAAGCCCTTTTTTCTAGAGAGGCAGCTCTCTTTGAGGGATCTACAGATAGATGTGTACCCATTTACAATGCAAATGCCATTCAATCCAACATTTTTGGAATAGCTGGCAAAATGATTAGTTACATTATAACACACCATGACATATCAATTCCTTGCCTAAGCCCTGCTGTCTATACATACATTGCAACAGGTGATACTGAAAAAGCAATTGGATGTGTAAGCTTGTCAGATGTACCAGACCTTGACATACGCGAAACGATATCCCAGGTAAGTGCACTTATAGGGTTTATTCAAGAATATTATTTTGAAATTTTCTTCATTGCTCCATTTTATACCAATCTAAAGAAAATAAAAATTCCCTGAAAACAAAGGAGAAACATTGATGGGCTCCAGGGGTGTAGCCAGAACCTGTGATCAGGGGGGACACTCTGAATATTGGGGGGCAGACATAGTAAAAAGCATCAATTTGAATGTTTTTCCTCTATACATTTATCAAAATTCCCAAAACGTGCCCCCCTAGCTAGGCTCCTTTAGCTATATGCCCTTTGTATGTCATATTCCTTCAGTTGATGTTATATTTCTTTGTTTTCATTTATCTTTCAGCTGAATGATGTGACAACAAAAGACGAACTAGATGCCTTTTTGGTCAATAACCCCGATGTACGTGAAAAACTGACAACATCAGGTTGGGTTAAAAACATCACTACACAAAACAAAGGCTGTGCTGCCCAAACCCTCTTAGTTCATGAGGTACTTGTTAAGCGGAAGGTGGTGATGGACCAACTACGAAAAGGTCTCCAATGTTTAGACATGTGTACTCTTCTTGCCAAACACCCTGACATGATGGTGTACTTTGTCACCCCTGAACAAGATCACTTGACTCCAGAAATAATGATTAAGAAAGTCTTCAAAAATGCTGATAAAGAAGAAGAAGATCAAGACGAAGAGAGAAGCAGGAACTTCTTTGTACAAAGTGTGACAAAGTTTTTCACGGGTGAGTCTAGTTTCATATCTTTTTTCCTGGTAAACTCGTTTTCCAGAGTACTTCACCTGGAGCTTGACAGAAATTGATATCTGTGGCTCCTGCGATATCAATAAATTAATCCAAGTGATCATGCTTATTTAAATAAATAAATAAACTTTTTTCCTCTCAGGATGGCACCACTATCCAAAATATGGGGGATAAAAGAGTGAAACTTTTACAGCATGAACACTAACTTTTATTTTTTATATACATAACAGATGAAGGCAAAGAAGGACTGAAGAAGGTCCTGATGTTTTGTACAGCAAGAGACAGCATACCACCCTTAGGCTTGGAGGACAAAGTGCAGTTAGAGTACAGATACTCCAATACCTTTTATGCTGAAACATGCTGCTTAGTACTTAAAATTCCCAAAGCATACGAAAACTTTGAGGATTTTTATGAGCAGTTTGTCTTGTCTGTGAACTTTGCCCACAAAGGTTTTGGCAGTGCTTAATTTACTCTGGTGTATTACATTGTACGTTGTAATGTTTATCATTTTTGATACAGTCAATCCCATTAATGTTGTACTGACAGTTGAAAGACATTAGCATAAACTTTTTTTGAGATTGTTGTAGGGATTTTGCAATATCATACTTAATAATACAGATTCAAAAATTTCTCACTGCTGCTTGGTTAAGAGCAGTGCAATTTATTTGAAACACCAGTGCAATTTATTTGAAACACCAGTGCAAAAAGTTGAAATACTTTTCTGTGATTGGTATAGAAAACACAAGCACAGGCAAACAAAAGAATTTTGTGCATTTTTTGTGGATCAAGGTCATGCTTTTTGCTTTCTAAAAAAGCTTTTAGGTTCAAAATTAAATAGATTCTAGTTTTCTTCGTGATGAAAAATTGTCAAAAAAAGCTTATCCTTGTTCACTTACTTTGTATTTTGCCATCAAGTTAGCACGCGCACTGAGCACTTGCCTCCTTTGCAGATGTTTTTTTGTGTCGGCTAACTGAGCGTGCGCTCGAAAATCATTTCCAGTTTTCTAAAAGTGTGAGGTTTGTTCAAAATTTTTGAATCTGTATTATTAATAAGAAATCATATGGTTTGTCTCATGCAATTTGGAATAAATTTGAACTCGTGGGTTTTCAAAAATCTCAAATTGCACTCGCCCTACGGGCTTGTGCAATATTGAACTCTTTGAAAACCCACTCATTCAAATTTATTCCAAATTGCACAAGACAAACCATATGATTTCCTATACAAATCTTCATGATCACAATATTTGCACTCTATACTGTTATTAGTTAAAACATGTTGATGTTAATATACATGCAAGATAATAAATTAGTTTGGTACACAATGCTTAGCCACAGGACAGACCTATTTCAATATGTGACAATCAGTGTTTGTTATAAAAAAGATACACGATTAAAGCTGTCATAGCTATTTTATTTCATTGAAAAGAAATAAAATATTTGGGTGGCTTCCAGGTATAGTTTAGTGTGTACAACCAATCCCTTAGCTAAAGAAGGGCAATCAAAATTTGTTCACTTTCCTTTCTGCTCATGTGCCAAGTATTTCTGAGCCATTCTACAAAACAAGGCACCTTCAAAGTGCCAGTGACCTCAGTTGATTGAGTTAGCCAATCAGAGCATGTGTAGTCCCATTACAACGTAAAAATCATGTTGTAATAGTTCTACAGCAAAACAAATTGAAATTGGTTAATCAAATGTCTCCATTTGCTAGCATCCAGTCTCTAGAATCAGGGTCATTATTTTGATACTAAAATTATTATCATTTTCACATACCAGAATTTAATAGCTTTCACAAGAGACTGTATGCTAGTAAGTATCTCCAATTATGTTAAACTGTGCTTGTTTTTACTTATAATGGACAGGAACACGATCACAAGCAAAAATCTTCAGCCACCAAAACATGAACATCTAAATTGCTGACTGACGTGTTGAAATTTAAAAATGGGAAAATATCAGACTTTGGTCTTTTAGTCAGCTGCTTGGCTGCAGAGCTTACCTTACATAGCAGTCCGTAAATATGACACATTGCAAATCCATCTAGACTTGTGTGCCATTATGTAAGGACCTGATGCTACATTCATTCTATACTGTTAAGGCCATTGTCTGATATTCTCCTATACTGACATGCACATCCCTCTAGCTTGGTGAAAACCTCTTATAATGTTTGATATTACAACATGATTACTTCTCACAGACAATTAAACAAAGACAGTGCATCTAGATATATGTCAATGCCAAAATAATCACTTTCTCTCAAAGGATCAATTTGCCTTATCAATGTCAAACCTTCGCATGTTAGGGGGCAGCACGGGGGAATTACTTCCACTTCAGAACTTTCTTCTACAGGAACAGGGCCATCATGATCAACACCATACAATTCCAAGTTGTCTGGCTCAATGTCATCAACTGCTGGGTCTCTCAGTGCAGTTTGACCTTGATTTCTAGGGTTTAACACTCCACTGCTCCATATTTTGTTAGGACTCCAATTCCTTTCAGTTCTTATTGGATGAAGGTTAAATGCCATTGCAAATTCTTGCAAAGCAAAATTTATCCTTGGCAGGAAAACATAGTGCAGAAGAAACATATGGATGGCATTTCCAGTATGAAGGTAACCATTGTCTTCAAGAGAGTAAAATATACTGTAGAAAAGAAATAGGACACACCTAAATACCTCTCTCCACAATCTCTCAATCCTTTGGTTTCTTGTTGAAGGTCCCGCTATAAAGCTTCCTCTGTTATCTCCTCTTACATTTACCATTAACCTAGCTACATCCACATTTTCTCCACCATGATCCCCTCTCACACGAGATGGCCAGCCAAATTCATCTGCTGCATGATGAAAAACTATGGCAACAGTATCAGCATAATTATTATCTGCACAAAAAAGGTACATGATACGCCTTGAAAATCCATCAATGCATCCGTGAACAACCATTTTCCATCGTATGAGACAGTGATGGCCGTCCATATGCCACAATGAATTTGGTCCAGGAACACTATATACCCTTCGTGTTATAGTGCATGCCCATCTCAGGGAAGTATTTCTAGGGTCAACACGAGAGAGTGATTCTCTTATACGGTCTCTTGGTACTTTCAAATGAAGTGATCTTATGTATCCTATAAGATATGATTCACCAGTTGTGTAGCCATGTCGTGACATATAATCTCGTAATATTGAATCCAGTTCATCATCAGAAATGTTTGAAAACCGTCCGAGGTGCTCAATGTTGAAATCTCTCACTCTTCGATAAATTGTCCATCGTGACACTTGAAGCATCTTTGCAATTTCTGCCCAACTAAAAAAGCCACATGATCTCAAGTTCTCAATTATGACTTTAGGAATTACAATCGAGGGACGACCTGGACTCCCATCATGATTTATAGCTCTTGCTCCAAAATCGGGCAAATCCACAGTATTTCTGAGCATTCCCATAAGCTTTTGCACCCAAAACAAGTGTACATGGTTAAAAAGATCACCGAGTTCATGCAAAACTCAATAAACACTGTCATCATTTAAACTTACATTACAGATTTCTGATAGAGAGCAAAGGATTGAAACAGCCATTTCAAGTCTATTCAACAAAAGAGCTGCATCATGGTATGCTAAATTGCTATCATTCAATCCAGTTTGTACATCCGATAGCAAATTTTCCATCGAAAGAAACACTTCGGGCCATCGCGGGAAAGACGCCATTTTTTAAATTTAAAGATGGCGGTCTTGCACGTGACTAGTCACCAGGCCCCTTTTTCCACAGGAAACCCAAGCGAATATTAGCCACTGACCACTAAGTATTGCAGAAATTATTGAATATATAAATAGGCCATTAATTAAATACAAGTGCCAAGTATTGAATACAAATGGCAAAAATTGAATAGAAATGGCAAAATATCACATATAAATAGGTAAATATAAACTGAAGGATTTACTAAATAAATATGGGAACTCACTGAATGTATAAGTGGTTTTTTGAATAAAAAATTGAATTGTAGTGAATATACATGACCGCTGAGTCTGAATAATTATTGAATATATATAATTGGCTTTAATATTGAATATAAATTGAACTTTATTAAATATATATATGGTTTATTGAATATATATTGGACTTTATTGAATATATATATGGCTTATTGAATATAAATTGAACTTTATTGAATATTGCAACATTCCGGCAACCATAGACGTATGGCTTGACGTTAGGGAAAGACCCTGGCCTACACCAAATAAGGGGTTTATGTCTCCTTTTAAGGAAAAAGGGTTTCCCTTGGCTGAAAAACAAGATGGCGAACAAAATATCGAAGAAGCTACGCGCAGTTGATGCTTGAACAGCAATTCAGTGCCATTTAACGGAAAATAATTCAAAAGTTTTTAGATTTTTCACATCAAAACAAAATACACAAAAAGGGTGAAAGGCATAAAGGCGTTTTTAGCATCAAAATGTGCACATTCCCCGGTAAAGAAGGTTGAATAAAAGACTTCAAATATACGTTCTAATATGAGTATTCAAGTCAAATCCCTTATACAGTTAGATTCCCGCCTATAATGTAAAACCGCTGATGATTTCTATCAGTATCAAACCTCCATTTTGTTTGTTAAGTAAGGCTGACATGGCTCAGGCCTTCTTTTCCCATTTCCTTGTTGAGCCACCACAGAAGAAGGCGAATTTGGGGTTTTATACTGCTATCCAAAGTCAGACTCTGTTTCTACATCATCCAAGCCGAGAAATAACAAACGACTTGGCAAAAAAGGATGAATTCATTCAAAGGCTTGAAGATGATTTGAAAATGCTACGAAATCATGTTAAGAAACTTGAGGAGAAAAATGAAAAACTTCAGCAGCAAAATAAAGAGAACAAAAGAAAAGAAAAGGACAAACAGGTTTTCTTTCAAGAAAGAAAGCCTTTCTCAACTTTAACGCCGACCAGCAAGCTACACAAGAAAAAATTAATTAAACAATGGTTCAGAGATCAATTCAAAAACCTCCCTCAAGAATGGCAAGTAGTTGAGGTACTTATTTCATCAAATTGAACTAGTCTATTAGTCGAACGGGCAGAACTAGATATTCCACACTGCTTTCATCATTGCTATTTTTTAGATGGATTGATTTGTACTTTTGCTTTTCTCGTCTTTCTATTTGTGATTTAGGTTAAGTTCAATGTTGGAAACGAGGAAGTTCTCTTCGACTTTGACACCACTAACTCAAGTATTAAAACTGTTGATAAGGAAACTATCCGTAGAGCTTTGAAGGTAATGGAAATAAAACACACGATAATGAGAGCAAAAATGAAAAATGACGATCATCATTTTATAAAAATTAGGTATGGAATTTTGTAATGGCAGGACAAAAGAGGCCACAAAGTTATACTTTTGCACAGCCTCGACAGCCATTGTGTTTGACAAAAATCTTCAACTTTAGTTGAAGTACTGATGCAGGAGGCTTTATTTCAAATAACCTGATCTCTATCTCAGTTTGGGAAGTGATATATGTGGGACTTATCAAGTATTAGCTAGGACTTTCAGCAATTTGGCACATGCTTATAAATCAACTTCACCAGTAATCAAATTGACTTGATCACAATGTTTATGTTAGGCAAAAGATGAAGGTGACATTGCTGACTTGGCATACCATGAACTGAAACTCATTACAAATTCTGGGCTACCATCTTTATGCAGCTTAAGGAAAGAAAGAAAAGAGTTGAATACTATCCTAGAAATTAAAGAATTCAAAGTAAGTTATACATCAAACAAACTTTATCTATTCTGTAAGGATAATCATAATAAGTTTATTTTCTTATATTTAGATTGCTTATAAATGATATGTATATATATATACAAACACACACACACACACTCCATTGCAGAAAGGTTGTAGTGTACATTAATTCTATGCAAATTATAAAAATATCTAATGGGATGAACCCAAAGTACTGCTTTAATTGGCATTGCTTGCATGCAATGATAAATCTCTTGCAGGAATCAAAAAATGATATTTTGCATGGGTGTTGTATCAGCACTTACAAATTGCATCTCATTAAATATACTGAATGAATCACATATTTGTATAAATGTATCCTACAACCTTTATGCAATATTGAGTGTTATTATATTTATATACTAGAATAAAATTACAAATAGTTTATATAGAATACAATTAACTAAATGAGAGTAAATTATAGTTAATTAACCTATATGTAAATGTTAAAACAGGAACCCACACTGAAAGGATGCTCCAGATCAATAAAAGAAATTTTGGAGTACTTGGTTGAAGAAAAAGAGTTTTTTGAAGCAATTCAAAGCACTCAAAATAACCAGATCAGTCTCCGTTTCTCTGGGGATGGGAGGAGAACGACAAGACTATTGGGCAGTACTATGACAACCTTCGCTATGCCATCTGAAAACTTGATAACAAGAAGTCCAGAGAAGGAATATTGTGTCTCAATTTATAATGGTAGGCATTTTTTCATTTGTGGTAGCTTAATTCATAACAGGAGAGTACATAGAGCTAGTATAGTTAATAGCAGAATTTAATTTAGATTAAAATTTGTTAGGTAAAGAGGACTATGACATACTGGCAGATGAATCAGTGAAAAGTATATACAGGGAAATGGCAAGTTTAGGTGAAGCAGGAGTGACTCTGAAGAATACACATTATATGATAGACTGGTAAATTTTAATATTTAATTAATAAATTTAATAGGTCACTAGTTGACTAGCCAGCTAATTACGGCTGTGTATTTTTACAAGTCATGCTGTATTTTGGCGAGCCTTTAGGCAAACCCAAATGCAAGCGATGAGTAACTAGACGCTAATGTAGCGTGAAGTCGGGCTACTTGAGCGTAAAATCATGTAAAATTGTATGTTGTTTGCAGCGCGAAGATAAACACTTGCAACGTGAGATAACTGCTATGGTTCATTTCTAATAGAAAGTTAAGTGCTGCGAGCAGAAAACAGCTGGTGTATCCACGTTAGCAGAACTGTTCCCCTAAAACTCACGAAAGTACACCGCTTTCTTAGTCTCCTTTGCAGCCTTTTTTGTGTCGTCACGCAGTTCAAGCCTTGCGTGACGACACAAAAAAAGGCTGCAAAGGAGACTATACCGCTTTCTCTGAAATGTTTCTTGTCTATCTCTTGTGCGTTGTGTGACGAACACTGCTAGTTGACCTTCAATGTTGAACTACAAAACATAATTCTCCAGGATCAGTGTCGGACACACACTATGACAGTTCAAAATATTTAGCACTTTGTGTAAAAGCAATTTTTCAAACAATCACAAACGGCTAGCGTTGGCAATGATTATAAAACTAACTGATTTTAAAAATCTAGTTGCATCACGGTCAAAGATACCGCCGATTGTCTACTGTACTTGACGCTTTAGATCAAACGAATGATAAATACAATTCCATCACATACAAAGTATAAAATTTTCTTTCATAGGGTAACCAAATGTATTGCAGAGATTCTCGGTGCGACCTCACTTTATACTTATTATCTTGGCGAATTGATTCGGCCAGTAGACGAGCTTCGATTCGAACAGTAACACGCAAAATGACCCGTAACAGAACATTGCCCTCTCGAAAAATATCACTTAGCATTTTGTGACTTTCATTTTTGTCACTGTCATTTGTATTGTCATTTGTGATATTTTTGCTATGATCATCATCGATCTGGTGTGAACTAGTGAGAACTCGTTTTAGCTTGTTTTCCATATTAGACATGTTCGATATGTTAGACAGTCCTTGAAACAACCCGGGTCGAAATGTACGCTCAAAAGACATCTTTTAGTGTGGGTCTATCGCGGACGGTGTGTGCATTTGTATGTGATTTGAGCGTCTTAGCAGGTAATTTCTTCGACATCTTCAAGAATGACTTCGTAATAAAGTCTTGTAAACATATATCTTCCCTTCGCTCCCTTCTCGAAGTTCGATCGACCATGTGGCTATCGTAAGACATGAATGGGATCCCTGTTGTCGAGTTCGTAAAGCATCATGGGGGGACTAAACGCGACGTGACAGAAGACCAAAAGGTAGAACTAAAGTCGGGCTAGCCGCCCGACTAAAAATTCACAGCTGTATTAGTTGGCTAGTCTCATATTGTCGTGACCCTACGTCACATGCCCATATTTGTCAATATGTTAATTAGGTTCTTGGCGCCTTTTCTTGTAACCGCCATTTTGTCTTGTTTATGTGAACTCGTTGCTAGTCAATAAATTCAGTTTAGCGAACCCGAAACCACAACATGGTGTCAGAGTGGCTCGAAAAATCAA
>JALIZF010000996.1:92500-118065 GCA_029948255.1 Telmatactis stephensoni | reverse complement strand
AGGCTGATGCAGAATTTTTGTGTCCATGAAATACTAAGGTTGATGCAGAATCATCTGTGAAATACTAAAGCTGAAGCAGAACTCTGCATGTTAAATACAAAGGCTGATGCAGAACTTCTGCATCCATAAAAAAATTATAAAAGGAAATAATGGGGATCTTGAAGACTTTGTGTGACATCATTGTATAAATATATTATTTTGAAAAGAGCCCACCACCCGAACATTTCTATAGAAAAAAAGCAAACTTTGGCAGTCCATAATGTTGGTGCTATTTATCAAAACCACTTCAAAATTTCAAATTTTACTAATTTTGATGTGCAAGATCCCCATTTGCCTCAAGACCTTTCCAGCTCTGAATTTAGCACACACAAAAATATTTGCAACAATGCATGAAAGGGATACTCCATGTTAATATACAAAAACATGTGTCCAGTGCCCCAAATATATAAACATTGGAAGAGTACAAACATCAAAATCTAAAAGCATGGATTACTGACTTTGAATAGGTGGACACAACACGAAGACATCATAATTTATGCATAATAAAATTTCAAGCTATGTACAATATATCACACACCAGAAATGAGAAAAAAACTATTGCTCTTTATAATATCTGAAAATTTGATTTCAATTGCTTATATAATTTTTGAATTTTTTACATTTTAATTTTAAAATTTTGACAGTAAATGTATGGTTGGTTGGCACTTTTTTGCAACCAAAGAAACATTACTTTAAATTTGCAAAAAGAAAAGCTGATTTCTCAAAAACCATTGAAACAATTGCTCTCAAAATTTCAGGTATTGCTAACAGTGATGCCTTCTTCTCATTTCTAGAGTCTGTCTTAGCTTGAAATTTGATATTATGCCAATACGTAAAACAATGTGTCCTCCTATTAGTATTACTAAAACATAAATAAATGAAAAAATATTGACATAATAGAGTTTATGCTTTCAGAATTTTAGTGTTTTGTACTCTTAACTTGAGGATGGTGCATTGAAGAAGTGCTCGGGGGCAGTTACATGTAAACTCAGTTAGCTGCTTCCAAGATTTCACTGTCCCCAAGCTCTTCTTCATACCCAAGATTATCAGAGTTGCCATCAGCATCAGAGGGCTTTTTCATCAGGTGACCTGTCAAAACATTAACCACCAATTAGTTTCTTTTGGTGTCTATAAAGGCATCTAGATCAAACGTGAAAGGGTTCTTATTCTTAGTAGAAGGCTGAAAACTGTTAAAGGTAATTATTACATCTTCTTCTTTGAATGAATTGTATTGTATTGTATTGCATTGCATTGTATCTTGTATTGTAATATCCAGCTGCGAGCAGAGTCCCCCTTTACCTTCTAATCGAGCAAACGATCAAAATTATGAATTTTAGAACTTGAAATACCAGATAAACCTTGGGTCATTTAGTGTTGGCTTTTCCATCACGAAAACCACACAAAACTCCAAATAAAATCACTTTTCAATAAAAATTGACCAACAAAGAATTCACTCAGCCATGAGCCACACACACACACACACACACAAAAAAAAACACAAAGATCAGTAAACCAGTACAGATGAATATCATTGAAAGATCAGATTGAATGGCCTACTACTAAGATACGTTGCTTTTACACAAATGCACATTTCACTGGTTGTGCCAAGAAAATATGATCATAAATTATTAAATGACATGCCGTGCACGATATATACAGTATTAGTGGTCATTAATGTATCGCAATTTCAGTGTTTCTCAATCAATTATTCAACGATACGTTATTAGTAACATTGTTCGAAATTATCCGGGTCTTACCTCGTGTTTGCGAATGGTCCCTTTGACTATAATGCCAATAAAATAAGGTAATCGAACTCTTTGATGTCCAGCTTGAGTGATTCAACGATATAACAGTCTGAATGACAGAATATACGAACGTTTGTGACAAGAAAAGAACTCTAAACTCAAGAACTCAAGATCAAAGATGGCTCCCAAATTCAAATCCATATCCCGACCAATCACAGAGGTGATTTCCAAATATAGTATTCAATTAGACCAAGTCTCACTCGGCCTAAATTTAAAAAAAGTCCGAGCGGTACTGGTACATCTCCAAATTTGGAAGAATTGCCTGTCTCTGATTGGCTCGGGTATAATTTTCAAATGTTTGGAAACCATTTTGGTTCGTGTCGGGCTTAAAGCCACAAAATTTCGTTCTTCATTCGATCAAATCTCTGGAAAACTCAAAGCTAATGCGACATATCTGAAATCCGAGGTAAGATTCGTCGTCTGAATGTAAATTTTTAAAGTGGATCTTTCTATGTTCAACGCTATACAAGACTTTTTTGTCCTAGAGTCCGCAGCGTGTTGAACCGTAATTGTCATCGATTCAAAAGTATGAGTCGTTTCTCTTTGGGGTGAATCAAGTGGTTCTTTAATACGAGTGATGTAAATTTGATTCAGACCTATTTGTCGAACGACTCATTTCGATGTAAGAATAAGCTTTTCTGTCAAATATATAAGCTTAATATTTGTTGCTAGCTGTTGGATAAAAAATAGAATGTCACGCAAGGGGTGGGAAAAGCTCATTGTTTCGTTGGAAAAAGACATTTCGTTCAGATATATTTAGGTTACTGTAGTATAAATGTTGACTTCAAAGTTTGTTTTTGTCAAATCGTAGAACTGCAATTTCTTTGTATGTCGTTTTGTTGTGAACTCATGTATACTAGCTGTAGAGGATATTACAAAGTGCTGTGAAGATATGAAGCTTATCTTGGAGTCTGCAAGCAGGAAATTCATTACAATTTGAGATAATATTAGAAGATCATGAACTATATATCTGAGATAGTCCTTCATTCTATCAAGACACTACCCAGAGAACCTATTATAATAAGGATTATTACACTGGTCTTAGGGCATTAAAACAGTTTTCATATGAGTAGGAGGAAACATAGTAGCATGACCCTGCAAGCACTGAATTCCATTTATTATAATTATTATTTTCAATTGACACAGTTTGATTAACATGACCAGAAAATTCAAGCCAGGTTCATCTTACAGCTAGTTTCTTAGATTTCAAGGACCTTTTGAAGAATCCTTGCCCATACCATATAGAGCAGATTTTTGCAACAGCTTTTCTTGTGTTGTTACATTTATTTCGTTTGAATACTCCTTCAATCTGTCGGTTACATTACCCTGCAGAGCACCTACATATATTATAATAGAGATGACTTATACTCCTTTTGTACCAGTTTTTGACATTCACTTCCTGTATGATTAACTTTCATCTTACTCTGAGTGATCCTGACTTTTATCAATCTTTGCTCTAATGACATTTTATCCTAAGAGTTGAAGCTGACATAATTAAGCCTTCTGTCTCCTTTAACTGTCCCATGAGCATAAAAATATGCTTTTCAAGAATTAAGAGACTGTATATCTGAATCAGTTCTTTTATGCCAAGAATGGCTTATTTATACCCTATAAGCACAGCTTTCCTTCTCATCCTCACCATTCCCTGCAACTATTTCTTTAGCAAGAGGCTCAGGCTTCAATAATTGATTAACCAAACTGAATCCAAACAGAAACACATAAGGGGTTGAAACGTGTAAAACAGTACATTTCTTTGGTTCCATGCTCCGGAATATTCAAATGAGCAAAACAAGCGTTTTATGACCATATTTGGTAATGATATGACCTTCAAAAAATGGCGGAACAATTTACCATCTACTGTTGCTCACTTTCCAGCAGCTTATAGTGATCAAATCATGTTCAAAACGAAACAGAATTTTATTTCAAGGTAACTGACTAAATTGTGAAGACTCGGAGGCCAAGCCAGGGCAATTTTCTGGTAAGGAACGCTTGAATCGTAACCTCGAATATGAGAAATTTTACAGAGATTTTATACTTGTAAACAGACAGTCATTATTTAAAAAAAATTCAAATAAATAGAAGCGCTTAGGTAGACACTAAATACGTTGTTTATTTGTTTTTCTGAATGTGTTTAAAGTAGCTGAAAGAGCGATAAAATGCTTTGTAAATCCACTTACTGTTTGCCTTGAGAACTCAACATTTGGAGCTGATCGTAACTTTCTTTTCAGAGTACGAAGTTGCACTTTAGGATGTCCAAAGTCATCAAAAATGCAAAATATACTTTAATAATGACCGAAAAATTACAAATAAAAGCTACAAAATATATTTTGGCCAAGTTTTCATTTTCCAAATATGGTCAAAAAGCGCCTTTGCCTCATTTGCATAATTTGAATATTCCGGAGCATGGAACCCGTGTTACACGTTTCAACTCCCTTTGTTTTCTGATCCAAACCAATGACGATATATTGATTATACTTTGTGGTGACCGGTACTCTCTGGCTAGTTCATGATCGTCTCCTATCATCTCAAAACTTAATGAAAACCCTGTACAGCAACAGCAAGACTGTACCATTACTTCATACTATTATCAAATGCTAATTTTTCTTTCTTTGACAATTCCTCAGATATACACTGGGTCCTTCACAAACAGGCAATATCTATGTAAGTTTCTAAAAACCTTCCTTGAAAATCTAAAGGAAGGCTGTTTTGTAGCTGTTTTTCTTTAAAATTATATTCAACAGGGTAGTAATGGGGTTAACTGACAACTGATAAATGGCCAAAATGCCACTGACAACTGACAAACAAGGCTTTTTTGTACTGATAACTGACAACAAAAATGGTAACTGACTTTTTTGTTGCTTATCTAAAATGTACAGATAAAATCTTAAAAACTCGTATAAAAGCCGCTGAAAGGATCACAAAATGGCACTTTTGGGTTCCCTGTGTCGACTTTGAACATGTCTGCTGAGTGAATGATTTGATTGTCGGACTCTAGTTCTGGTAAAATTAAACTGGCCAAGTGTAGCAAGTATATACCGGCTCGGATTACTATTCTGATACGGTTGAGAATGAAGGTTGTAAAAGCTCTGGTGAGTTTCTATCGAGCGAGCGACGCCAACCCTATCGAGCGATATAAGTCAAGAATTGTCATTCAAGATACCGATAAAGATAACTTCGGGAGTTTAAAAACAAGTTATTAACTTTTTAGGGGTTAAAGACCAGGCAAAGAAATACGGCCTTGGTCAATTTGACCTCAAGCTATTTCCGGCTATCTACAGTCTATGGCAACTTCGCTATCAACACACAGGGTCAGTATGAGCTTGAAAAAGTATCACTTCTTAATGGACAAAGTGAACTAAACGGTGAGTAGTTCGCCTATAATGCTATATTATAAAACTACAACAGCTAGTTTAACTAAATATTAACCGAGATTGCAATCATATAATTATTGGATATATTTTTATTCTGTTACCTGCAGCAAGATATTAGCTTTATATAAAAGCTATTGTTGTCATTATTAGGTTAGATCAAACAGTTTTTGCAGCACTGATACTAAGGCTGCAAAATTCATGACATTTTGTGATTTTAATATATTGGTGCAGTAGAATGAAGTCTTTTTGAGAGTTGTTTCACATCAACATCAACATCTCCGTGATAGGATGAAAGTCGCGCGAAATTTTTGTAAATTTTCATCGGGCTCCGTAAATGTTGTGAATCTGGAGGTTTTGTTAGTAGCTATCGATTTTCTTGACAAAAACAATTAGACTTTTGCTCTTTGTAGTCATTCTACTTAATTAAAAATGAAAAATACTGTCTTCTTTTTACAAAAAAAAAAAAAACGCTTCAAAAAGTTTGAGTTGCTTTGCGTGACAGATGACACTATCATCAGATCTATTGTATGTCCTAATTACCACGGTTCTCGACCAATTAGAAAGCGAGAAAATTGCAAGTATGTGGTCAAAACCTCACTGTACCTCATACCTCTGAGATACAAGTGTTCCGTACCTCACAAGCGGTGTTCTAAAAATAATCGGTTTACAGTCGTTCTAGAACTGGCGACGATCATAAAGTATCCGATAAAAAAGGTATGTGTCTCAACTTGTTTAGAGTATCAATTAATGCATTGCCAGAAATTTGGGTCAAAATGGTGATGGTCACAATGGAATGATATTGGATGACTGGTTCCGTCACTGTCCTTTTTTTATCCGTTAAATGATGACGTTTTCGTCTCGTTTGATATACTATGGATTACCATGCAGTAAACAAGAAGATAAAACGTAATTCTTCGTGCTTGTATTCTGTATAAACTCAATCGTGATTTCATAGAGTAACGTTGAATAGTGTTGAATAATTGGATGACTGGTTTTGTCGCTGTTTTTTCTGTTTGTTAACCTTAGTATTTTCGGTCTGGTTTGATGAAATTACCTGATCGATAAGAAGATATAACATATACTAACCAAGTGTTCGTGTTTTTTTTCTTGTTAAGGTTTTTGTTAAACTTACATGTTGAATCAGCTAATTATACTACCATTGGGTCTTGAAAAGGTACAACACGTGTTGCATTGTTTTGAAATTGAAATTCAAACCACTAGACGTCTTACGTTTGAAACAATCTATATTTAAGAATCCTGAATGCGGTGGGGCTGCTTTTAGTGGTGTTAAGATCACTAGTGGATATCGGTTAGCTATAATCATAAAAAGACAAGGGTTTAGTGGTAGACCTAGCGACTGAACCAACGGACCAGAAAATAGAGATCTTTCGCATGTCTCTGCTCCATATGCTAATTATCTACTATAGTAGGAAACACTTACAAAATATGCAAATCACATGATTCTGAAATAGATCTAAGGCAAATAACAATAGTCGCAATTAAGCGTTTACAAAATACTCTGTTTTCAATACACATTTTCTCTCATGCATGACTTCAACAATCCTTTATAACATGCTTTTAGAAGTCTACTTTTTTAGCTGATTTTACTTGTAACGATTTTGTTATCTAGATCTTTAGCATATGGAGCAGAGACATGCGAAAGATCTCTAATTCTAGGGAGATGACTCGGATGTGTCAGAGTATTCTAAAATTACAAGACTACTGAACTCCGTCTGAAAATAGACGTGAACTGTTCGCCCGTACCAGTCTCACAATATATTTGACGTGATCTTGCATGTATCGTTGTACCCCACGGCTAAAAATAGACCGTACCCGCCGTACCACAATGTTGTGCCACCGTACCACTGTACTAGACTAGGCGCAAAACTGAAAAAAGTCGATCGCAAGAAGTGCAGAAGGCATGCATTTGGGGGTAGAAGCTGGAAACTATTCTTAGCTAATTTTTCATGCTGAATCCGAATAGGACAGTTACCAAGACGTATTCTGTAATCTTATACGTGTAAATGACGTATTTGTGAATTGCTACAGTCATTTCATACTAACGGCTTTTTCATGTACTTCCAAAAGTTCCCAAACTTAAAAACAGTGACAATAGCTCGAAAGAGCACATCAAAATCTGTAAAATTGTGAAGTTTGAAGGATATAAATTGAAAAACCAAGGAGATACGAATTTTCAAAAATCGAAATTTGTTGGTATCTCTTGCATAACAACAAGGGTTTTTTCACACAAAATTTCGTTTTTTTTCTACTTAATTAAAAATGAAAAATACTGTCTTCTTTTTACAAAAAAAAAAACGCTTCAAAAAGTTTGAGTTTGCTTTGCGTGACAGATGACACTATCAGATCTATTGTATGTCCTTAATTACCATGGCCACGGTTCTCGACCAATTAGAAAGCGAGAAAATTGCAAGTATGTGGTCAAAACCTCACTGTACCTCATACCTCTGAGATACAAGTGTTCCGTACCTCACAAGCGGTGTTCTAAAAATAATCGGTTTACAGTCGTTCTAAAACTGGCGACGATCATAAAGTATCCGATAAAAAAGGTATGTGTCTCAACTTGTTTAGAGTATCAATTAATGCATTGCCAGAAATTTGGGTCAAAATGGTGATGGTCACAATGGAATGATATTGGATGACTGGTTCCGTCACTGTCCTATTTTTATCCGTTAAATGATGACGTTTTCGTCTCGTTTGATATACTATGGATTACCATGCAGTAAACAAGAAGATAAAACGTAATTCTTCGTGCTTGTATTCTGCATAAACTCAATCGTGATTTCATAGAGTAACGTTGAATAGTGTTGAATAATTGGATGACTGGTTTTGTCGCTGTTTTTTCTGTTTGGTAACCTTAGTATTTTCGGTCTGGTTTGATGAAATTACCTGATCGATAAGAAGATATAACATATACTAACCAAGTGTTCGTGTTTTTTTTCTTGTTAAGGTTTTTGTTAAACTTACATGTTGAATCAGCTAATTATACTACCATTGGGTCTTGAAAAGGTACAACACGTGTTGCATTGTTTTGAAATTGAAATTCAAACCACTAGACGTCTTACGTTTGAAACAATCTATATTTAAGAATCCTGAATGCGGTGGGGCTGCTTTTAGTGGTGTTAAGATCACTAGTGGATATCGGTTAGCTATAATCATAAAAAGACAAGGGTTTAGTGGTAGACCTAGCGACTGAACCAACGGACCAGAAAATAGAGATCTTTCGCATGTCTCTGCTCCATATGCTAATTATCTACTATAGTAGGAAACACTTACAAAATATGCAAATCACATGATTCTGAAATAGATCTAAGGCAAATAACAATAGTCGCAATTAAGCGTTTACAAAATACTCTGTTTTCAATACACATTTTCTCTCATGCATGACTTCAACAATCCTTTATAACATGCTTTTAGAAGTCTACTTTTTTAGCTGATTTTACTTGTAACGATTTTGTTATCTAGATCTTTAGCATATGGAGCAGAGACATGCGAAAGATCTCTAATTCTAGGGAGATGACTCGGATGTGTCAGAGTATTCTAAAATTACAAGACTACTGAACTCCGTCTGAAAATAGACGTGAACTGTTCGCCCGTACCAGTCTCACAATATATTTGACGTGATCTTGCATGTATCGTTGTACCCCACGGCTAAAAATAGACCGTACCCGCCGTACCACAATGTTGTGCCACCGTACCACTGTACTAGACTAGGCGCAAAACTGAAAAAAGTCGATCGCAAGAAGTGCAGAAGGCATGCATTTGGGGGTAGAAGCTGGAAACTATTCTTAGCTAATTTTTCATGCTGAATCCGAATAGGACAGTTACCAAGACGTATTCTGTAATCTTATACGTGTAAATGACGTATTTGTGAATTGCTACAGTCATTTCATACTAACGGCTTTTTCATGTACTTCCAAAAGTTCCCAAACTTAAAAACAGTGACCATAGCTCGAAAGAGCACATCAAAATCTGTAAAATTGTGAAGTTTGAAGGATATAAATTGAAAAACCAAGGAGATACGAATTTTCAAAAATCGAAATTTGTTGGTATCTCTTGCATAACAACAAGGGTTTTTTCACACAAAATTTCGTTTTTTTTCTACTTAATTAAAAATGAAAAATACTGTCTTCTTTTTACAAAAAAAAAACGCTTCAAAAAGTTTGAGTTTGCTTTGCGTGACAGATGACACTATCAGATCTATTGTATGTCCTTAATTACCATGGCCACGGTTCTCGACCAATTAGAAAGCGAGAAAATTGCAAGTATGTGGTCAAAACCTCACTGTACCTCATACCTCTGAGATACAAGTGTTCCGTACCTCACAAGCGGTGTTCTAAAAATAATCGGTTTACAGTCGTTCTAAAACTGGCGACGATCATAAAGTATCCGATAAAAAAGGTATGTGTCTCAACTTGTTTAGAGTATCAATTAATGCATTGCCAGAAATTTGGGTCAAAATGGTGATGGTCACAATGGAATGATATTGGATGACTGGTTCCGTCACTGTCCTATTTTTATCCGTTAAATGATGACGTTTTCGTCTCGTTTGATATACTATGGATTACCATGCAGTAAACAAGAAGATAAAACGTAATTCTTCGTGCTTGTATTCTGCATAAACTCAATCGTGATTTCATAGAGTAACGTTGAATAGTGTTGAATAATTGGATGACTGGTTTTGTCGCTGTTTTTTCTGTTTGGTAACCTTAGTATTTTCGGTCTGGTTTGATGAAATTACCTGATCGATAAGAAGATATAACATATACTAACCAAGTGTTCGTGTTTTTTTTCTTGTTAAGGTTTTTGTTAAACTTACATGTTGAATCAGCTAATTATACTACCATTGGGTCTTGAAAAGGTACAACACGTGTTGCATTGTTTTGAAATTGAAATTCAAACCACTAGACGTCTTACGTTTGAAACAATCTATATTTAAGAATCCTGAATGCGGTGGGGCTGCTTTTAGTGGTGTTAAGATCACTAGTGGATATCGGTTAGCTATAATCATAAAAAGACAAGGGTTTAGTGGTAGACCTAGCGACTGAACCAACGGACCAGAAAATAGAGATCTTTCGCATGTCTCTGCTCCATATGCTAATTATCTACTATAGTAGGAAACACTTACAAAATATGCAAATCACATGATTCTGAAATAGATCTAAGGCAAATAACAATAGTCGCAATTAAGCGTTTACAAAATACTCTGTTTTCAATACACATTTTCTCTCATGCATGACTTCAACAATCCTTTATAACATGCTTTTAGAAGTCTACTTTTTTAGCTGATTTTACTTGTAACGATTTTGTTATCTAGATCTTTAGCATATGGAGCAGAGACATGCGAAAGATCTCTAATTCTAGGGAGATGACTCGGATGTGTCAGAGTATTCTAAAATTACAAGACTACTGAACTCCGTCTGAAAATAGACGTGAACTGTTCGCCCGTACCAGTCTCACAATATATTTGACGTGATCTTGCATGTATCGTTGTACCCCACGGCTAAAAATAGACCGTACCCGCCGTACCACAATGTTGTGCCACCGTACCACTGTACTAGACTAGGCGCAAAACTGAAAAAAGTCGATCGCAAGAAGTGCAGAAGGCATGCATTTGGGGGTAGAAGCTGGAAACTATTCTTAGCTAATTTTTCATGCTGAATCCGAATAGGACAGTTACCAAGACGTATTCTGTAATCTTATACGTGTAAATGACGTATTTGTGAATTGCTACAGTCATTTCATACTAACGGCTTTTTCATGTACTTCCAAAAGTTCCCAAACTTAAAAACAGTGACCATAGCTCGAAAGAGCACATCAAAATCTGTAAAATTGTGAAGTTTGAAGGATATAAATTGAAAAACCAAGGAGATACGAATTTTCAAAAATCGAAATTTGTTGGTATCTCTTGCATAACAACAAGGGTTTTTTCACACAAAATTTCGTTTTTTGTTTTTTTTTTGAAAATTCGTATCTCCGTGATTTTTCAACTTATTGTCACGAGACCCGCACCACAGGCCACACCCAAACCCCCATCCAACAAGTTTTCCCCATACGAGAAAACGACTAAACAAAAAAAATTCAAATACTTTTACTTGTACAAAACAAAATGATGCTATTAGTATATAAGTTGCTAAATAAACTAATTAAGGAATAAAATATTATTGTGATACAAATTTTGCGAAGGCGGTTCGAGATATTAAATAAACATACTAATATAAAGATTGAAATCAAGTAAATATATATATTTTTTCCGAACACTAATACAGAAAACGGAATCACTCATCCAACGCATGCGATGGAAAGCGTACTTCTTTTTAAACCCGAACAACACAAGCGAAACGAAAGAAACATACGGATTCAAGTCTAAACGGTCAGCACCTCATATAATGGAACTTAGTGAATTTGAAGACTCTATGCTTAAAACAATCCAATCTATAGAATTCAAAACCAATAACAACCTTAACAAATTACAACGAGTAATAAACAAAGACCTCGAAGAGTTGCGAGAAGATAACCATGTATACGTCAAAGCCGATAAAACAACTAACTACTACAAGACAAAACCCGAAGACTATAGAAAACTGCTTGATAAAAATGTGACAAAATCATACAAGAAAACCGAACCTACAACGACAAATATTATAAACAGTAAAGATAAAGACATCGCAATGAACTTACATTTAGATGACAGAATTGAGATAACATCACCCAAAGACCCGTTCATCACGCTAAAAGATCACAAACCAGACTTTAACAACAAACCAACTTGTAGACTAATCAACCCAACCAAGTCTGAAATTGGAATAGTTAGCAAACAAATACTAGACAAGATAAATCAAGAAATTATAAAATCAACAAATGTAAACTTTGGAAAAGCACTAATGACACAATAAATTGGTTTAAAACGATACCGAAAAAGAACCAGCACGCATTTATCACATTTGATGTATGTGACTTTTACCCTTCGATAACTGAGGACTTGCTTACAAAAGCGCTAAACTACGCATCAAGCTTTACTAATATCACCCAACAAGACAAAGACATTATTATCCACGCAAAAAGATCACTGCTCCATCACCAACATTCTCCATGGACAAAACGAGACACGACAAACATGTTTGATGTGACAATGGGATCATATGACGGCGCCGAGACATGCGCACTCATTGGACTCTACATGCTTTCGTTACTGGACCCTACACTTAAGAACAAGGCTGGCCTATACAGAGACGATGGACTAATAGCTTGTAGATCTACACCACAAGAGATAGAAAGGACAAAGAAACGGATAACAAAAATATTTAAAGACAACAAGCTAAAAATAACAATTGACGCGAACAAAAAAATCGTGAACTTCCGATCCTTGACGTAACTATTAACCTAACTAATGAGACTTACAAGCCATACATGAAGCCTAATAATAAACTCCTTTACGTCCACAACCAAAGTAACCATCCACCTCTACTACTAAGAAACATACCACTGAATATAAATAAACAACTAAGTAATATTTCCTCTAACGAAGAAAGTCTTCAATGAAACTATCCCGCCTTATCAAAAAGCACTAGACAAAAGTGGCTACAACCACAAATTAACATTTAAACCGCAAACTAATGGAACAACGAAAGCTAGAAAAAAACGAAAACGGAACATAACTTGGTTCAACCCACCCTGGAACTCTAATGTAAAGACTAACCTAGGGAGAAAATTCCTCAACACAGTTAACAAATGCTTCACAAAAGACCACCCCCTACACAAGATTTTTAACAAGAATACTTTGAAGCTAAGCTACTCATGTATGCCCAATGTGAAGAATATAATCGACTCCCACAACAAAAGCAAAATCTCAAGTAGAATCAGCACAACCGGCGAACAACAAGAACCAAAATGTAACTGCAGAAAAAAACTCGACTGCCCCCTTAATGGAAACTGCCAACAAACCAACGTAATATACCAAGCCACAGTAACCACAGACACATCAACGGGAACATACGTAGGACTCGCAACTAACTTCAAGGAAAGATATAGAAACCACTTGACCTCCTTCAAACACAGTAGGAAAAGAAATGCCACAGAACTATCTAAACATATTTGGGAACAGAAAGACAAAAATAGAAAATTCAGGGTGACGTGGAAAATAATTAAAAGAAGCCAACCATATAATAATGAAAACAAGAAATGCAATCTTTGTTTAAACGAAAAATTTATCATAATTTGTAAGAAACACCTATCTACCCTGAACAAACGCAACGAACTCGCAAGTCCATGCCCCCACAGAAATAAATACACGCTTAGGAACTTCTATGTAACCTGATATATGTAACCTAGCAACTAGTCTCTTTTAAATTTCCAGCATAGGATATCCAACTCGGGGGTGGAAGCTGAATATTGAATATTGAATATTGACTTTAGATTAGTTTGAATATTTGAAAATTTACTTTGAATATTTGAAAATTTACTTTGAATATTGAATATCGACAGTTTGAATATTGGATACTCAAAACAAAATATTCAGCTTCCACCCCCGAATCCAACGGTCATTCATTGTAAATTGCCCGATGAGTGTGGGTAAAACCATACGAAACAGGTCTGTAGCAATAAATCAATGGATCAAATTCAAAGCTTGTAGCTCAAAAAATTAATATTTAATTTTTTTTTATATATTTTTATAGTCGAGCACTCTTTGGAAATAAGTTCATGACAATTTTAAAGTATATATATATTAAGCTCTACGAAAGTATTGAGCCCTCTTCCACGTCGCTGAACTCCTATATTCGCGTATATATATATATATATATATATATATATATATATATATATATATATATACATATACACTCGATTGCAGAAAGGTTGTAGTCTACATTTACACAAATATCTAATTTATTCAGTATATTTAATGAGATGCAATTTGTAAATACGCGATCACAACACCCAAAATATAGTTCTTGAACATCTGCTAGAGTTTAGAAAGACTAAAAATATATTTTGACAATCATTGCATGCAAGCAATGCCCATTTAAGCAGTATTTTGGGTTTTGCATCTCATTAGATATTTGTATATTTGTGTATTTGCAGACTACAACCTTTCTGCAATCGAGATATATATATAATATATATTATATGTATTATACAGAAATATATATATATAGAAAGGTGAGGCTAATGAAACCAACACATGATTCCCTGTTACTCCGAGTTTCGTGCTTACGCACTCATCAGACAGTAGCTCTACAACTTATGTGTATTGAGCCTATTTAACAGTATTATGGCAACCTTATTATTATATATATATGGAGATCAATCGCAAGAAGATATCCTAAGAGAGCGAGAACGTTTTGGATAATCAAATTGAAAACATTCCAACCTTTCGGTTTAAACAAACGAGTTGGTTAAGGGTCCTGATATCATAACCATGAGTACATTTAAGTAATAATTTTTTTACATACTTGATACCAGACTCCTTGCCAACCCCACGAATTTTCCTACACACATGAATTTTCAATTAAATAATTACCTCTATGACCGCAACCTCAATTGTAACAGCACTCTGAAGAAGGCGTAAGCCGAAACGTTAGTGCCAAAATAAAAGTTGGACTACATCAGCTAATCCCTAACATTTTGTTCAATTTATATATATATATATATATATATATATATATATATATATATATATATATATATATATATATATATATATATATATATATATATATATATATATATATATATATATATATATATATATACACCAAATCCCTAAAACTTTGATATTGTTCTGATATATATACATATATATATCCGCCATTTTCTATTGTCTTTCCTTTTGTTCTCAAGTTTTTCCCTTGAGAACAACCTTCAGAACAAAAGGAAAGACAATGGAAAATGGCGGATATATATATGTATATATATCAGAACAATATCAAAGTTTTAGGGATTTGGTGTATATATATATATATATATATATATATATATATATATATATATATATATATATATATATATATATATATATATATATATATATATATATATATATATATATTATTGTTACTATAACCAACCAAGATGACCGATTCTCGAGCTAAAGGGCGATCACAGCCTGTCTTTTGCAGCATGAATGCAAAGTATGAGACATTCGGTGATTTTGAGTTGATCTAGAGAGAGTTCCAAGGAAATGCCAAATTAAGTATACAAGGCTACTATAACCAACCAAGATGACCGATTCTCGAGCTAAAAGGCGATCACGGCCTGTGTTTTGCAGCATTAATGCAAGGTATGAGACATTCGGTGATCAGTTGTGTCGATCTAGAGAGAATGCCAAGGAAACGGCGAATTAAAGTATACAATAATATATATATATATATAATTTAACTTTAAATAAAGCAAAATTGCTTTCAGAGTGCTCAATAGTGTATCTTTTGTTGATTTGTCTGTCTAGAAATAATTATATATATATATATATATATATACACTCGATTGCAGAAAGATTGTAGTCTGCAAATACACAAATATACAAATATCTAATGAGATGCAAAACCCAAAATACTGCTTAAATCGGCATTGCTTGCATGCAGTGATTGTCAAAATATATTTTTAGTCTTTCTAAACTCTAGCAGATATTCAAGAACTATATTTTGGGTGTTATGATCGCGTATTTACAAATTGCATCTCATTAGTATACTGAATGAATTAGATATTTGTGTAAAATGTAGACTACAACCTTTCTGCAATCGAGTGTATATATATATATATATATACTTTAAAATTGTCATGAACTTATTTCCAAAGAGTGCTCGACTATAAAAATAGGAGCAGGACATACTATGTATTAATTGTTGAAGACTTTAAGAATGATTCATTGTTTTATTGCTACAGGCTGTTTCGTATGATCAAAAATTGACCACACTCTTCAGGCAAGTTACAATGAATGACCGTTAAAATTCTGGCATTTGAAATTTACAGATTGTGATTGCGTTACGTGTTGATAAAATATCTTAAAGTATATTTGTGTCTGTGTCGACAAGGGCTAGCTAATTCGTTACGTTTGTTGAGAGTACAAAGATGTTTTTGACAGATGATTACATATTTTTCAGTTAGACATAAGTTACATTTTTTGCTTATATTACTATACGGTCTACATTTCTTTAGAATTTTCCACTTAATGGTAAAAGTTTTGTTAGCGTCTTTTAAGTTCCAAATATGTTTTGATAGTTCTGTTTCGTTTCTTCGGTTGCTGTGTTTAAATGATGTCTTGTGGTTTCTGTAACGTTCTTTAAAGTTTGTTGCAAGTCCTACGTAGGTTTCTGTCGATGTGGTTGTTTCTACAGTTGCTTGGTAAATTACGTTATTTTGGAGACATTTTCCTTCAAGGGGACATTCTGTTTTTCTTCTGCAGTTACATTCTTTGTTTTGTTCATCGGCTGTTTGCGTTGTGGTTATTTTCTTGTTATGAGTGGAAATGATGGTCTTTATGTTTGGCATGCAGGAGTAGCTTAGCTTGAGTGTGTGCCTATTAAAGATTTTGTGCAATGGGTGATCCTTCGGGAAGCATTGGTTTACAGCATTTAAGAACTTCTTTCCAACGTTGGTTTTCACATTTGAATCCCAGGGAGGGTTATACCACGTGATGTTTCTTTTGCGGCTTTTTCTGTTTTTTTCCACGTTGGTTGGGCTGTGGATTGTATGTCAGCTTGTGATCGTATCCGCTTTCATTCAATGCTTTTTGGTATGGTTCTACTGTTTCGTTAAATACTTCTTGGTTAGAGGAGATATTTGTTAGTCTCTTGTTAATGTTAAGTGGAATGTTTTTCAGTAATGAAGGAGGATGATTACTTTGTTGGTGTACGTATAAAAGATTGTTATTGGGTTTCATGTAAGGTTTGTAAGTTCCGTTTGTTAGGTTAAATGTTACATCTAAGAAGTTAACAGATTTTTTGTTAGCTTCTATTGTTATTTTTAAATCATTAGTTTTAAATATTTTGCAGATTTCTTTCTTGATCTTTTCTGTTTCTCTAGGGCTAGCATGGCAGGCAATTAAACCATCGTCACGGTAGAGGCCCACTGAAACATGAAGCTTTGGTGTGATCAATGATAACATGTATAAGCCAATTAGCTCACATGTTTCCGCTCCATCGTATGAGCCCATGGTCACGTCAAACATGTTGTTGTTGTCTTTCTTTATCCATGGAGAGTCTAGATGTTGTAGTAATGATCGTTTGGCATGGATTATGGTGTCTTTCTCCTGCTGGGTTATAGGGGTGAAGTTGGCTGCGAAATTGAGTGCTTTGGTTAAAAGTTTTTCAGTTATTGAGGGGTAGAAGTCACAAACATCGAAGGTAATAAATACGTGGTTGTCCTTATTCTGTATGCTATTAAACCATTGGATTGTGTCGTTGGTACTTCTCCAAAGATTTGCTTTAGTAGCTTGCATTATTTCCCCATTGATTCTGTCAAGGATTTTCTTGCTTATTATGCCAATTTCTGATTTACTTGGGTTGATAAGTCTACATGTAGGTTTATTGTCAAAGTCAGGTTTGTGGTCTTTTAGTGTTACAAATGAATCTCGGCGCGAAGATACCTCAATTCTATCGTCTAAATTGAGAGCTTCTGCTATACGTTTGTCTTTAGCTGTAATATCGTTCGGTACGGTTGGATTTGCTTTCTTGTATGATTTTGTCACGTTATTATCTACCAGTTTTGTGTAGTCATCTTTGTTTGTCTTGTAGTAGTTGGTAGTCTTGTCGGCTTTTACAAATACATGGCAGTCGTCCTGAATTGCTTTAACGTCTTTTCTCAACTTTTTCTGGAATACGTTAGTGCTGTGGTTCGCTTTAAATTCTATAGACTGTATAATGTTTAGCATGGAATCTTCAAAGGCATCCAGCTCTTTTATGCGTGGCGGTGAACGTTTTGATTTAAAACCGTACGTCTCTTTACTTGAAGTTTCGTTTGTTGGGTTCAAGAAGAAATGCGCTTTCCAACGCATACGTTGTAGAAGTGACTCAGTTTTGTCAATAAGTCTTTGTAGAAATGTATTTTTGCTTGCCAGTGGGATGTTCTTGGTCGAATATCCGAAGTCTTTAACTTGAAAATTCATTCTTTATAGCGCTCTACTGAAATTCTCAGGAGCTCAATTTACTTTAAAATTGTCATGAACTTATTTCCAAAGAGTGCTCGACTATAAAAATAGGAGCAGGACATACTATGTATTAATTGTTGAAGACTTTAAGAATGATTCATTGTTTTATTGCTACAGGCTGTTTCGTATGATCAAAAATTGACCACACTCTTCAGGCAAGTTACAATGAATGACCGTTAAAATTCTGGCATTTGAAATTTACAGATTGTGATTGCGTTACGTGTTGATAAAATATCTTAAAGTATATTTGTGTCTGTGTCGACAAGGGCTAGCTAATTCGTTACGTTTGTTGAGAGTACAAAGATGTTTTTGACAGATGATTACATATTTTTCAGTTAGACATAAGTTACATTTTTTGCTTATATTACTATACGGTCTACATTTCTTTAGAATTTTCCACTTAATGGTAAAAGTTTTGTTAGCGTCTTTTAAGTTCCAAATATGTTTTGATAGTTCTGTTTCGTTTCTTCGGTTGCTGTGTTTAAATGATGTCTTGTGGTTTCTGTAACGTTCTTTAAAGTTTGTTGCAAGTCCTACGTAGGTTTCTGTCGATGTGGTTGTTTCTACAGTTGCTTGGTAAATTACGTTATTTTGGAGACATTTTCCTTCAAGGGGACATTCTGTTTTTCTTCTGCAGTTACATTCTTTGTTTTGTTCATCGGCTGTTTGCGTTGTGGTTATTTTCTTGTTATGAGTGGAAATGATGGTCTTTATGTTTGGCATGCAGGAGTAGCTTAGCTTGAGTGTGTGCCTATTAAAGATTTTGTGCAATGGGTGATCCTTCGGGAAGCATTGGTTTACAGCATTTAAGAACTTCTTTCCAACGTTGGTTTTCACATTTGAATCCCAGGGAGGGTTATACCACGTGATGTTTCTTTTGCGGCTTTTTCTGTTTTTTCCACGTTGGTTGGGCTGTGGATTGTATGTCAGCTTGTGATCGTATCCGCTTTCATTCAATGCTTTTTGGTATGGTTCTACTGTTTCGTTAAATACTTCTTGGTTAGAGGAGATATTTGTTAGTCTCTTGTTAATGTTAAGTGGAATGTTTTTCAGTAATGAAGGAGGATGATTACTTTGTTGGTGTACGTATAAAAGTTTGTTATTACTCGTGCCCAGGCCTTTAGGCCGGGAACGAGTTATAAACTGCAAATGTTTTTTTTTTTTTTTTTTTTTTTTTTTTTTTTTCCTCTGTTCGTCCTCAGCTACCTCTGATTGGTTAAGAACGTAAAAACAATGCCCTTCATTCATCACCTTTGAGCGACAGCGAACGCAAGCCAGGAACTTGAGGAATGCAAGATGGCCGACTATAAAGAAAATAGCTTTCAGAGACAGGCTTTTCCTGCAGTAGAACAATGTAATTTGGAGCTTTTAACTCGAGATATGCCTATATACTTATATGAGCTTCAGAATGGGCTGTTATTTTGAGCTTCATCTCCAATACTTTGACCAAATATCGAACTCTAAATGGAGTACTTGAAAGAGAACCCTCGCGATAAACATGGATAAACTGAGTATTTCCTATGAGCTGTGAATCTACGAATTTCTCATCCTACATGTTGCTAAACGAACATACGTAGAAGCAAGTCAATTGTATTCCTCATTCAAGCATTCAAGAGATCTTGAGAGGTTTTTGTACTGAATTTTAATACGGAATTCTAAAGCAGACCATTGCATGGAACGGATAGCTTCCATTGACCTTGTTGGTCACGTAACGTCTTTTATTATTTAAAACATCCGAAACATGAACGAAAATATTCACGATTTGTTATTTTGTTAAAAACGCCGTTGTAGAAGTCTTTACAGCAAACAATTGAGACACATTGTGAAATAAAAAGTTGAATAAACTGGTATATTCGCTGGTAATATTTTGCATGTCGACTAATAGCTGCTGACAGACAAATTGACTAATCAGATATTCTTTAAAAAGGTCAAAAAAGGTCTTTATTATGTTATGGTTAAGTGAAGAATGCGTGAAACGGCTCGGGAAAGAGTACGAACGGGGCTGGTCATTGAAGCCTCTCCTATAAGGGGGCTTCCAGGGCACGAGTGAACGCACGTGTGCGTCTAGTTGGGTTTCATGTAAGGTTTGTAAGTTCCGTTTGTTAGGTTAAATGTTACATCTTGCGTGACGTCCATAAGCGAGATCTGACACGACAAGACTTAGTTGACAACACAACTATAGCTAAACACGTCACTGATTTCAGCCGTTTACAAGTTCTTGAGGCATTGAGAATAGCCAAGTTACAGCCAGTACTCAACCAACAGGCCACTGGCTCAGCGAGAACTTTGTTACTATTTGGTAACAAATAGACATCTTTTGAAAGGGTTATACAATTGTAACATGTTCGTTCACACAATACTCTACTCTGTATAATAACCGTTTGTAAATTTTTAATTTCTTTTCGTCCTGATGATAACAGCAGAGCACTGTCGAAACGCTTCAACAAATAAATCGTTTTCATTCTACCTGTATCTTTGTGATGATATATATCACAAAAAAAAAACATACGAAAGCTAGAGAAATTTGAAGAGAAAATCATCGATTTGAATTATTCGGTCGTTTTTAATTCTAAAGTATGTATCAAAGAGGGTCTGCTCCCTAAATACACAAATATATATATATATACACCCGTTTCCAAAAAAAATTGAGAATTATTGAATATATATACATATATATGTATCCCCATTTTACTGAAGAGTTCGATTGTTCTTTGAGTCTCGGCGGGATCGCTTACTGACAATGGCTAGATTACTAGGTCGATACGCTTAAATCGGTTAGTCCGTTTCAATTGTTCTTTGTTTGAACGCTTTATGCTGGTTGAGCATGATTGATTCAGTAGTTTCATTTATACTTGTCTGGTCCAACGTTTTGTAGGTCAAGCTAGCAATACCAGCTGATGATACAATGAAATGCAGCTCAAATTTTATGTTGTGATCGTGGAGTAGTATTTTGAGTGCTAATGTTTTGGAACTTAAATTAAATGCGGTCCTCAAAATAAACTAAAATATTCTAAAATATACGTTTTGTATACTGACCCAAAATACTCCATTGTTTTACAAGAATAGCTGAAGTTACACTGTAATGAAGGCTTGTCTTTTTCTTTCAACAAAGAAGCACTTCAGTGGTTTTCCAATTTGAATGAAAATGATTTGGCAATATGAACGATCACATAATTTCGTTTTAGAACTGTTATCGCTCCTCAGGGCTTTTCTGGAATCGTTTTAGTGAGGAAGGATTATTTAAGTTGAAACTTTTATGTATAGAAGTGGTTTAGAATTAAACGCAATAAGTTTTTGGGTTCTTATAAGACAAACAAAGAATACTGTACAATGCAAATAACTAATGAACCAAAAAAATCATATATTGGCTGTTCCAGATTATGGACACACCTCTTGCCCTTTCACAACTTAGAAATGAGCGAAACATGATTGATTGCTTTTTGAACGAGTTGGTGGTTAAAAAAGCCTCTTTTAAGAAACTAGAGACTTCTGGTGTTATGAAATGCTGACAATATTCTCTGAACTACTTTAGAACGGATTGCCACTTGAAATACAGCTTTTTTTTTGCTTTTTTGAAATTTATATAGACAATGATTAGAATGGGTATTGAAAAACTATATTATTTCTGCACGGCTCATTTTTTTTCAAATAAAATGGTAATTAGAAATGTATTCTCTAAGTAGACAATTGACAAGCTAGCTTAGTGATAATGAACATAACCGTATTTTTCTCAGAGTGTCATTTGTTAGTTGGTTGAATGTGGGGGTTTTAAATTCCTACTGTTTCACTTTTAAATAAACAAGGAAAGAGTGCCAAAACCGTTTGTTTCCTGTGGTAACGTCTCTTTCTCTTGCTCTTATTGTCGTGAGCACTTCACTCGCTTCACTCCATCGTCAACATGGAAAGGGTAATCGATTTAAGAATTATAGATGACAGGAAAGACAAAAGATCATTCAAAAAGGAATTTGGCATTACAATCCCAAACGTGGAAGAAATAGACCTTGTTAGAACCTCCTGACTATCCAATTTTGAAGAAAAAAGGTGACGAACAGAAACCTAAGCGAAAATCACATCTAGAAGAAGCCCTTATAGAGGCGGCCAAAACATTGGTGTCGGCTTCTTCGACGAACTTAACTGAGGTAAAACGTAGTTGTTATCAGTTTGTCATTTATAACGATACATGAAATTATCAGTTTATATGATTTGTTAACAGAAAAAGGCAAATAATATCCGAGGTCACCTATACCAGCAGCTTGGAACTCTTGGAGATCTGAGGAGCAAAGGCATTTTAAATGATGCCGAATTTGATGCCCAAAGACATATAGTATTAAATGAACTAGCTAAACTTAACTAAACGTGAGATTAGAATGATTTTCCTTCGTCCGTGAAAGAATGGTCAAACTAATAGTTTTACTGATAATAGACTCTCAATCCAATGTTTTCTTTTGTGCTTTTTCAAGATAGCACAAAATAAATAGTCATTTTTCTTCACGGACGAAGGAAATAACTCATACAACATAGTAACTAAATGGTAACTAAATAGTAGAGTTATTGCAATAAATGTATGAAGCAAAATCTGATAGTCAAAACCAAAGAAAAGATAACAATATAATTTGTTTTGTGTTTAACTGTTTTGCGGGTTTATTACTCGTGCCCAGGCCTTTAGGCCGGGAACGAGTTATAAAATGCAAATGTTTTTTTTCTCTTTTCGTCGCCAGAAGAGGCCTTTCTTGCGCAATCGGTCACGTGTTAAAGCTCCTGATGACGCCAGTCAGGAACTTTAGGAATGCAAGATGGCGGACAGCCCAAAAAATGGCTTTCAGAGACAGGCTTTTCCAGTAGTGAGACAATAGAAAATGGAGCTTTTAACTCGAGATATACCTAGACACTTATAAGAGCTTCAGAATGGGCTGTTATTTTGAGCTTGATCTCCAATATTTTGACCAAATATCGAACTCCGATGGAGTACTTGAAAACTGAAGCTCTCGCGACTCGTAGCAATAACCTTTGAGCTGGAAATCTACGAATTTCTCACCCTACATGTTGCTAAACGAACGCATATAGAGGCAAGTCAATTATATTTTTCATTCAAGCATTCAAGAGATCTTGAGACGTTTTTGTAATGAATTTTAACACAATTCTGGCCAGACAATTTATTTATATATTTTCATGGAATCAAGGCTCTATTTGACCTGATGCGTTTGGTCACGTAATAGATAAAACATCTGAAACACGAACGCCGAAAAAATACACGATTTGTTATTGTGTCAAAAACGTCGTTGTAGAAGTCTTTACAGCAAACAATTGAGATATATAGTGAAATAAAAAGTTGAATAAACTGGTATATTTTTGCATGTTGGGATAAAGGCAAACACTAAGCTGCTGACAGACAAATTGACTAATCAGATATTCTCTAAAAAGGTCAAAAAAGGTCTTTATTATGTTACGGATATAGAGGCAAGTCAATTATATTTTTCATTCAAGCATTCAAGAGATCTTGAGACATTTTTGTAATGAATTTTAACACAATTCTGGCCAGACAATTTATTTATATATTTTCATGGAATCAAGGCTCTATTTGACCTGATGCGTTTGGTCACGTAATAGATAAAACATCTGAAACATGAACGCCGAAAAAATACACGATTTGTTATTGTGTCAAAAACGTCGTTGTAGAAGTCTTTGCAGCAAAAAATTAAGATATATAGTGAAATAAAAAGTTGAATAAACTGGTATATTTTTGCATGTTGGGATAAAGGCAAACACTAAGGTGCTGACAGACAAATTGACTAATCAGATATTCTCTAAAAAGGTCAAAAAAGGTCTTTATTATGTTACGGTTAAGTGAAGAATGCGTGAAACGGCTCGGGGAAGAGTACGCACGGGGCCGGTCACTGAAGGGCTCCCGGGGCACGAGTGAACGCACGTGTGCGTCTAGTTGCAAATAATTTTGAGTAATTATAGCAACAAACCCGACAAACAACAGACTATATATAGCTAATAGACACTAGAATGATTTTTCTTCGTCTGGGAAAGAATTGAAAAGGAAAATCACTCTAGTAGGGCTTATTTTTATTTTCTTTTGTGTCTATTAAACTATTACACATCATGGTAAAATTTTACCACAACTTTTAATTTTCTGACTTTCTGATTTGCTATCAGCTATGATCAATACTGAGAGGGCAGACACATAGATCTGATTGCGTCATCTGTCACGAAGTTTTTTTTCTAAAACAGACTATACGATTCAACATTTTTGAGCCAGAGAATGACTTCAAATATCGTAAGTCTAATTGTTTTTGCCTCGAAAATCGATAGCTATTTACAAAAGCGCTAGGTTCATAACATTTACAGAGTCCGGTGAAAATTTACAGAATTTCGCGCGACTTTCACTCGGAGAGATGTTGATGTTGGTGTCAATTTTGCTGGGTTTAACATTTTTTTTTTGAAAACGTTAGGAGAATGATGATATCAATACGTTGAATATATTCAAACTGTCAAACCAGTCACCAACAATTACAGACTATAAATTAAGTTTTAACCGATTTGTCAATCATGACAAAGCCAAATAAATTGTTTTCTCAACTTTACAGCTTGAAATATCACTGACATTTCATGCAGCATAGATGACAACAACGGTTGACAAAAGCGACGAAACGATGACGTCACCGTTTTAGGTTCCAAGCAATTTTACGCGTTTCTTGACCTAAACTTTCAAAACGACACACAAGGCGTTAATATTTAGGACTTTGGCTAGTAGCATATTAATTTTGGAGAATTTCCTATAAACGGATTTTGAAATATTCGAGGCGCAATTTTCTAACCCCCAAAATAACAATTCATTATCATTTCCGTTCTCTCCTCCCCTCCCCAGTCCCCCTCCCCTTTCTCCTCCTTCCCCCTCCATCCCCTCCCTTTCCCTTGAGAGCCAGTAACGCAGGCTACTAAGTCGTGAAATGAAAGGGCAAGAGGTGTGTCCATAATCTGGAACAGCCAATAGATGATTTTTTGGTTCATTAGTTATTTGCATTGTACAGTATTCTTTGTTTGTCTTATAAGAACCCAAAAACTTATTGCGTTTAATTCTAAACCACTTCTATACATAAAAGTTTCAACTTAAATAATCCTTCCTCACTAAAACGATTCCAGAAAAGCCCTGAGGAGCGATAACAGTTCTAAAACGAAATT